>JAQGBH010001023.1:0-37967 GCA_034698265.1 Sminthurinus aureus | reverse complement strand
TTAATTAAATTTGAATTTCCAATGTTAAACATAGAGGGCGGGAAACTTCTTTTGCCTCTCTCTCATAATCTAAGGAACCCTGTAAGGATATTTTTCTCGTTCACAGTCACATATTATGTAGAACCAAACTAGTGGAGAACCAAATGTCTAACTATATTTAAAGGTAACCTGTATTATTATAATTTTGCATACACTCTAGATTCTAGAATCTAGACTCTAGACACATAATATATTTATAGATAATAGATAGACGCTTTGTGTGTTTCTGTGCAAAAATATGTATGCACATCTTTTCATATATATTATGTCTTTATAGGAAGCGTCTATAAAAGTTTGTATAGACAATAGACATGGAAACTAAACAAAGAATCAAAAATATGTACATATGTATGTATGGTGTATGCTTGAATCTTGAATTCTACACTACATTACGTGTAGGTAGTAGGTAAACTACATGGATTGAGTAGAGAGAGTAGAGTACTAGTGAGTGAGAGAATGTCCTCTCTCTCTCTCTCTCGCTCTTCCTCTTTTATTCTTCCCTGTGAGTAAAGTAAAGTCAAGTAAAGTAAAGTAGTCATGAAAACGGTTATTTTATTTGGCATTTACGGCCTAGATAAATGCCTCCTGAATGACTTTAGTTGAGTTTTAAACGGTTCTCAGGTTTCCCTTCCCTTTTACTCTTCTTTTAGTCTTCTCCAATCCGAGAACCGAGAATCAATGACAAAATCCTATGTGCCGAAAATCCTCTCTCTCTCTCTCTCTCTCTCTCTCTTTCTTTAGTATTTTTTCCGCCTTTTTCTTACTTACTTACTTTGACTCAAGTATCTACATGTAGTATCTAAATTTCATGCACTTTTTTCATGACGATACTAAAAATGTGCACTTACTACTTACTACCGTGTAAGTTCAAGAACACCAACACCAACCACTAACATCTTATATTATGCATTATGCACATTGTCCTTGCGTAATAGTTGATAGTTTATTTCATTCTACTTCTTTATTCTTTACTCTTGAACATCAGGATCAAAAAGTTCGTTGTCTTTGTCTGTTCTTCTTGTTCTTCTTATCCTCATCCTTATCCTCTTTTTGTTATTCGAGATGAAAGGGATGAAAAAACTAGGATAATTTGTTGACAGTTTCTTGACTTAAGAATACAAATATTTTGACATGATAAAAGGGTTTGATGCATAAATTATAAATTATAACTCTAATTGAAATTGTAGACACTGTGAAATTGTCTGAGTCTAGAGTCTGGAGGGCATCAAGTCTACACTCTACCATAAAAAATAATGGATATGTACGAATATCCTGGTAATGAAATTTTAGGCACTGAACTGATCGTAGACAACTCCCTACTTGTTGACTACTGTTTTTAGTCAATGTATTGTAAATTGTAGTGCAGATAAAGTATACATAAAATAAGGAATAACGGCCATTCCGTACCCTGCTAATTAAAGCTAACTAAGATTGCATTACGTCATATTTCACTAGTAAAAATGGAGGTTTGTCACTAATAGAATATTTAACAAAGTAACCAAATACCTACAGCAGTTTAAAGTTAAAAGTAACATGATCTTTACTATTATTATTGCTATTGTTATTGTTATTATTATTATTAGTGTCTTTCTGGTCGCTATCATCATGTATGTTGAATCATGAGGCACAGATCTATTATTATGTTAGAATATCATAATACACAGCATAAAATCGTATTATTATGCCAAGACGTTCTTGAAAAAATTGACGCACATAATTAAAACAAAAGAAATTTACAAAAAAAATGTTTTAAAAAATAAAGAAGCAAACTGGATCTACATTAGTTCTTTGCGCGTACTGTATATTATATATTATCATGTAAAATTATTACTGATGCTCCAAAATAGACTGTTTACTTTACTCATTAGAATACTGCAGCAAATACTACTATAAATCTACAGTGAGTTAGTTACGATATCATGGGTTATGGAATAAATAGAATTTATTTAAGATTTTTAGCATCTAGATTCTAGTGTGTAGTAATAAAATGTAAAATGCAGTGGTTAGAAGTTAGAAGGTGTGAATTATAACGATAATGATAATAATAATGATTAGTTTGTACACTCACCTTAACTGTGGTATGTAGTAGGTAGTTTTGTAGTTTTTGTTTTTAATTTGTGTAGGTTTATTTTCTGAGTGATTATTGGCCATTGTCATTGTTGTGTCCTACTGATTGTTGAGCCGCGACGGCGGCTGCGACTTTGGCTGCTTGTGCTTGTTTTTCTTGCTCGTTCAATTCTTTGATAGCTTGAATCTCTTTTTTGAGTTTCATCCGTCTGTTCTGAAACCTGTAGGGAGAATGGGAATTTAAAACGGTTTAATTTTATTGTTTTCAAAATATACTATTAAAAAATACACGGAAAGCTCATGATACTCGTAAATCATGAAAAATGAATATAAAATTATTTAGTATTATTTAACTTTTTGCTATATAAATAAATTTCTTACCAGATCTTGATTTGTCGTTCAGTGAGACATAGGGCATGTGCCATTTCTATCCGTCTTCTCCTCGTCAAATAGTGATTGGTGTGGAACTCCTTTTCTAACTCCAAAGTTTGGTATCTGGTGTAGGTCTGGCGACCTCGACGTCGAAGTCCATTTGCACCTGAACAATACAAAAAAAACGAATTTATTTATTAGTTTTGAATTTTGAATTTTGACATTCACAGTTTATTAAACCAAATTGATCAAATATTTTGATAAAAAATAAATAATATCATAATCAACAAAATTTTCATGCGAACAAGGATGGTTGTACATTGTACATAGGATGAACATTGAATGATGCATAATGAAACTCGAACAAGAGCAAGAGCCGTCAGCCAAATCAAAATCAAATGGTATTGTGATTTGATGCCATTTTTTATCAGTAGTCTTCGTAATTCGTAATGAAATATTTTCTGCATAACACTATCAAATATCAGTAATTGTTCTAATTATGTACAGCAAGATGGATGACTGCAGTGTAGATAGATTGACCCTTGACAGATTTACTAACTTTTCCTTCAGTGAATAACAAGTGGGAGACATTAAAAGGTACAAGGTGTTCTCTGCCTCTTACTTTGTGCAGCCAACCAAACTGGAAGAAGCCATTAAAGTCTCCTAGCTAAATTACGACTGGACGAATCCAGTTGCTCAAGTCAGTATTGGTATTGGTATTACTCAACTTAAACTCCCAAGTCTTTGCCCTTTCTACTTAAGACGAATTGTCTATTGTCTATTGGTCTATCCGTCTCCCTTGGATCTTGGATGGTTGGCTACCATGTGGCTTTGGAGGACGACGGATGACGGCCCGCATATACAATATACACTGTACAGTGTACAGTGTACATACAAGTATGTGAAATCCATAGCATGGAAGAGGGCTATTGTAAAATGGATTTTGTCTTGGTAAATGGTAAATGTGTGCATGTGTATGCGATTTCTATAATGTTTTTTTTTCTCGGATGGAAAATGGAAACAGATTAAATAGAAATCCATCTAAATCCACAAACACAGATATATTTATATTTATTTACACTCTGGAGACAAAATTCATCCATTTATGCTATTGTATTTTATTGTATTGAGGAATCATCCATCTTTGTCTCTGCATCCATCAATCTCTTTCTATTTCTCTGTAATTTTATTTTGGTTCCAAAATAATGCAATATTGCAAGTGGAACTTTAGACAGTGTGATTCAAAATATGCATCAAAATGCTCGAATGTTTACTGTATTATATTTTATATGTTGGTGAGAGCATCAAGTATATGGAGGAATATGGAGTATGGAGAATGGAGTACAAGACAGTTTTGTGGGAAGGAAATTGACGTAAATAAAATTACGAGCCCGCAGAGATTTGATAAAAATGGCTTAGTTCTTTCTTTCCTTCTTACTTTCCATATGCTGACCTCACCAAAAATATAAAATACCACACGACTTCTGGCTTTTACATACATTTTGGGTGGGTTTTACTTTAGTCGTCGTCATCGTCTCCGTCTTCTCCCTGGGTTTCTAGTTTTTGCCATGTCAAATGTATACATGTGCATTTGCTATTTGCTATACGTTCATGTTCATGTGGATGTTGGTGTTGCCGTTGGTTGTTGTTGGCTTTTGACTTTTTGGCTTCGGCTTTTGGGTGCAACCTAATGTAATGTTTACATTACTTCATCAAATCCAATGAAATGAACACGTTCCACATATCTCACTGTCCGGACGAATTTTTTTCTCCTCTCTTCACTACTCTTTTTCTACATGCTCAATACTAGACTATGCAGACTGCATATCACCAGCCACATCAGCCATCAACAGCATATAGAATATAGAATATAGACTCTCGGATTCTGTTAAGTTATACTTCAACAACCGATTCGAGATTCGAATTCTACTATGTGCACGATACAAACCGCCTACACTGCACGATACATGTTGTGTAACGTGTAGTGTGTAGCAAGAGTACACAATAATTCCTAATGGTATTTGCCTGTCTCAAGTAATGCATAATTCTATCAACTGTAAAGTCAACAGTCAACACGATGATGACTCAATACAAGGGGAAAGGCTAATTCAAAATGCATGGAGTGTCACTCCCAGTCTATAAATAAAATAGCAACTATTACTCTTATGGCGTCCGGAAAATTAATCAGCGTTTTTCTTTTCGCTCTCTCATTCTCATTTCCATTTCCATTCTCTTTCTCTTTACATTTCTCTGTTTTGTTATTTCACAAACAAAAATGCTTTTGCCTTTCCACTCTGTACATTTCTCATGTAAATCAACTGGATTCTCGATTTCAAAACACAAATAATATATTTCATGTTTTACTCCTTCCTTATAGCTCAATGCTCAATGCCCAACGTTCAATACATGTGGATGTGGATTGTGGATAGATGTACAATGTAGATTAAGTTGTTGAGAACACTACTCATTTACTGTTTTTCTCGTGCTCTCGTATTCTCATGCTATGGCGTTTTGGGTTTTAGTGGTTGCCAACTTTTAGGAATAGGGAGAAAGAGAGAGAAACAACAACTTTTTTCTTTTTTCATCCAAAGACAGCTATCAAAAGGAAAACATTTTCTTTTTCCATAAATGATCGATAAAAAGTCTACCTTTACATGTAAATTACTTTATAGCTATGTATCAATGGAAACTACATGACTTTTATGTCAAATAAGAAATAACCCGTCTAAAAGTATCGAAATGGGAATCAAATCAGAGGGTTTCGTGAAATTCCAACATATGCCAATCCAACACGCTTTTTTCGACTATACAACGACCAACAGCAGAAAAACAAGAGAGAGAGAGAGAGAGAAGAAAAGAGAGAAAAGGCTAATTTCAAACAACAGAATGTGACGAGGGCGGTGTAGATTCCGATTCCAAACTGAATTCAGACTTTTGCTCCAAGTTCGTTTTAGTTGTAGTTTTTTTCTCTTCTCTTCTGCTACTGCTGGGGAATGGAGAATGGAGAGAAAGATAAACGTGCATGTTAGAGTCACATTGTTACTTTCAGACTCTTTTTCATGTCGTACAGCCACAACAACTCAATTAGACTGATTTTGTGTAAGAATATCTCTTGATATCTGCATTCTGCATGTACCCACCATTTTACATTATATTATATGTCGGAAGCATGAAGCATGCGAACCCAGTACCCAAAAGCCAGTATCCAGTGCTGGAAAATTTGTAGTCTCTCCTTTCTAGTCTCTACGGTCTTAAGTCACTAGAGAGACAAACAGCCAGAGAGAGAGAGAGAGAGACTAGACTAAAAGAACACGCTCAACTCAAAAACAAATCCCAGGGTATACAAAAAATATAAATTAGATTAGAATTCTTCCCTTCTATTCCACACATGAATTTGGAATTCCGAATTGCATGCAGAAACTAGTCTATCAAGTCAACATGAAAACACTTTCAATCATTATTTTCTCCATTAAAAAGAACCAAGAGGGAAAAGGACCATAGAAGGCTAAAAATACCACTACCACAACCCGCTACTTTCTTTTCTACGTTTTTTTTTGTCTTGAGACTTGAGTCTTGAGCTTTGAGTCAAAAGGGTTTTCTCAAATTTAATCCACTATCCATTTATTTTTCTATATCCTGATAGCTGATATTTGATACTTCTTGGTAGGAAAAGGACAGCGAAATATCATTAGGCTGATTTCCAATTCACATTAATCAAACAATCCAATATTGTAAATTGTAGGATTATTCTAGGTTCTAGTAAAAAGTGAGGCAAATACTAACAATTACTTTGTGTATTTATTGTCCCATCATCATCATGATCACCATCATCATCAGCATGCTTCTTCATCAGTGACACAATCCAATTCATAAAGAATTATAGCACATATTATTACATAATATAAATTGGATGTTCTCTCTGTATCCATTTTATTTTGCATATTGTACTTGGCCTATAGCGATTTATTAAGTCATTAAGACGGGAAATGAACGAGTTGACGGCATTTGTATAAAATACTCATCAATCCATAATCCATAGTATGTGTTGTATGTTGTATCTCTCCTTTCTTCTTTTCTCCCACCAATCTCCAATGATAATAAATATTGTGGAGAACGGAACAAAGTATAAGAAATTTGGTCACAGACACAAACACACACACACATATTTTCATCACACAATTCGTCGAGCAAATAGAGAGTTAACTGGTCTAACTCGTAAAACCACTCTTTAAGTCTCCTTTTGAAACATTATACTGCATACATCTTTGTTTTTGCTGGTTTGTAATCTATCCCATACAGATATTTCTACATTCTATACACTTATGCATAACGTATAAAATACACATTTTTTGCATAGCTAACGCAACGTAATCCAATAGATCAAAACGGACCACCAAAATTGTGTCGCCTTGGTTTAAGACAGAGATTCAACATGTACAAATGTACATTTCAGAGCGTATAGTGTAGACTATAGACTATACTTTTGAAGGTATAGAGTATAGAGACACAAGAAAAAGGTGGAGAAAAAAATTTGGAAAGAATATTCAAATTTCCAACCGTTTATCACTTTCATTAAAGCCTGTTTTTTGCAGGCAGGCAGGCAGGCATGAATGAATGATGCTTCATGTTCCATGATACTTCAACAACTTTTCTCCTACAAAATATATTCATGTGTATTCGATCCACACACCAAACACCAAATACCAAGATCAACAGCAACAAAAATGTAACTTGGCTTTACCCAAATATACCTACCTTTGTTGCGGTTTCGTAATATTCCTAAGCACAGTTTCCTTGTATTTCGTATTATTAAAATGATAGAGGTATCAAAAACACACTTGTACATATGTGGATTACATCCATACAAGTCTACATATTTTACATGTATAATTGTAAGCAGGACAGAATTTTACACTCACAATCCCGACGTAAGAAAGATTATCATCCTCAGCACATGAATAAAACTATAAAGTGCGTATAAAGAGTAAAAAGTCAGAGAGATTGTGTAACTGCACCCAAAACTCTTGGGATATGTAAAGTGTAAAGTCAGACTTGAGACTTTAGACTTGCTTGTATATTGTACGTTGTATGGTCACAGCTACACCTTTTTGATCGTTTGGATAAATATGTAATGTGGATGGCGGAAGTCTCAGAGGTCACATGGAAACCTTTGAGTATTACTAAAAGGATTGAATGCCAAATCCTTTCGCAGGATCAACTTATATGTTGTATTTGTACACAAAGACGGAAGAAAACTTTCCTTCTTTTAGGAGTACATCCTAACACATTTACACCGCCATTTTAGTGCTTTTATGCTCTCTTTTCCAAAATGTATTATGATGACTTCAACACGGATAAAATTCGAAAGAAATATCACATCATTTTTTAGCTCGACTTTGTCGTTTGTCCTAGACATTCGCGGTTTCGTTTCGGAAAAAAGTAAAGTAAATGTGCACAAGTATTCAAAATTTCAAGGGATGGAAAAAGTACAGGAAAATACAAAAAGTAACTTTTATTCTTTATATACGTTGACTTAAAGAGTTTAACCCTTATACAATAGAACAGAAAACAGAATCCATAATAAAATACTTATAATATTGTAATAGAATGAAGTAGAATGTAGGAATTTCCATTGAAATTTTTTCAAGAAAATTCACCTAAATTACGCACACATTCTGCCACACTTCAGCTTTATAAATTATTCAAAGCTTCTTCTTTTTGCTAGGATAAAGCTATGGTAAAGTTTAGGATTTATTATAGCACGTCTTCTTTCTCTCTTTCTTTGGTGTTTCATCCCAAGTCTAAAGTCTAGAATCTAGAATCTAGTGTCTTTTTACAATTCAAATGCTTGCAAATTTTCATTTCCATCATTTTTCTCCTTCTTTTGTTTTTTCAAAGAATAATTTTTCTAGACTCTAGACTCTTTTGGAAAATTATTATTCAATAGTTAAAGTTTTCCCTCTTCCTTTGTATTTACGACAATGAACGATGTGACTTGAAAAGAGATAAATAAAATTGAGTGAAAAATACAATAAGAATAAGAGATAACTACATTAGGGATCTATGCATGTGTGTGTGTGTGTAGTGTACAATGTACACTGTACATTGTACATGTTCGCATGAAGGCTTATACTTTATATTTTATGCTATTTCTCTGTGTGAGAGCCTGGTCAATTTTCTTGGTCGTATATCTATGGAACAATAAAGAAAGCCGAAAAAAAAAACTGGTGTCAGTTACCACCACATAAAACTGCAGTCACTACCATAATGCGTCATCCTTTCTCTATATACATACATACATGATATAGTTTTGGAAAAAAACACAGACTATACACTACACACTATACAAAATATTTTGAGCATACTTGTAATTGTGAAGAAGTTTCTCTATAATCCAACCATTTTTTTGCGTTGTTTCATTTTGTAAGGCACATCTTTTAATTCGATATCAAGTCCATAATTAGGGTGCCCGAGGGCATGGAAAAGAGCTCTATCAAACTTTTTTTTTGAATGTCCTTGCTATTTTACCCCTGTATGTTAGAGGTCTAGAGTTTAGAGTTTAGATTCTAGAGTTTAGAGTCAAGAGGTCTGACAAAAAATCTAAATGGAATCCCTCAAAAACTTTTCTGATTTCTTAATTACATTTGATGCAATTATAAGGATTAAATTATAGTATTTAATTCTAGAGTACGTTTCAGTAGGAATAGGAATACGAGTTTTCCAGTACCTTGCACTCAAATTTTAAAATCCTTACATACACGAATTCCGATATATAGATATAGATATGCATATCCATATATGTACGTGTATGTATACATGTATGGTATGGACGTGAGTATGAAATAATTAAGAGATTAACTTTTCTTTCTTGTGTGCTGCTTGTATTCGCCCCACGTTCCACTTATACCTACAAATGCAATATATTATTGCAGACTTTTGCTCTTAGCTCTCAGCATTCAGTTGAAGTTGAACGGCAAGAAAGAAAAATGATGAGATTTCAAGAAGAAGCAAATGTTGTTTGCCCGTATTGTATATTGTGAATTGTGACTACATAAATATTACACAGCTCATACTTTCAATTTTATGTCTATATCTTCCGTCAATACGCAATACACAATGCAATACACATTACACACGATTGATATTTGGATATCCATCTATCATATATCATGTATCATATATCCACATCTCCACGATTTATAGCAGACAATAGAAAACCTCTAGAGCGGCCACAAAGTGCAATAATGTACAATGTTTTGATGAGATGAGTTGAGTTGACTAGCTGTAGATTATTACACAAGTTGATAAAAAATTGAGGGGAAAGAGGAAAAAAACAGCTAAAAAATACTATCCAATTCCGTATAAAGATGATATTCATAGATGTGTAGTCATAGATAGATAGATAGATAGATTGCATGTACATATTAACATGAGAGATGAAGTTTCATACTCCATACTCCATACAATAGACTAGCAAATATTATGTAGACTGTGGAATGTATATAGCTATATAGACAAACACAGAGAGAGAGAGACAGGAGCTGGATAGAGTTAGTTAGTTAGTGTTGGAGAGTTAGGCAGTTGGTTGTAGACTGTAGACAAGACAAGAGGAGGGTAAAAAATGTAATTTCTCATTGCCATTATCCTGATAGGAAATTATTGGAAGGAATCCCAGTTGGATTATAAAAAGTGTAGTGAGTAGTGAGTCGTGCTAAGCTATTATGCAATGGATTGTTCCTTTGTCGATTGTCGATCCTGCTGCTCCTGCTTCTGTTCGTTCCAAATCCTGTCCGCACAGCAAAATTTTTTTGGTTCCGACCAGCACCAGCATCAGTATCAGTCTAACCATCCAAAAACTAAAGTCTGCACGATGCACAGTCTACGCAATGGCTAGAAGAAGAAGAAGTAGCAACCGGAGGCTGCTCTTGGAATAGTTTGAGTTTCATCAACAAATTTGTACGATTCTTCCACCCTGTTCTGAGGCAGGCAGCGAGACAGACAGATAGAGAGACGGATAGATTGATAGAGTAGTAAGGGAGTAGAATTCTACTCCCAAAACGCTTTGAGAATCTCTCCTTCGTCTTCTTCTCCTTAGGCTTTTTACTCTGTCCAATGGCAATGGCAATGACAATGACAATGACTTGATCATGAATCTTTCTTGTTCACTCCTTCCAGGCAAGAAAACTAGAGACTCGAGTCTCGAGGCTCGAGAAAGAACTAGATACTAGAGACTAGAGAAGAAACTATACCAAGTAGCAAGAGAGCCGAAACGGAGAAAGACAAAAAGCTTACAAATGCTAAATTTGTAAAATACGATTAATTCCATTGCCAGATGAGACGGATTTACCGGGTGAACCCGCCCTCCTCCGTGTTCTACATGGAAAAAATAGGCTGGCAGACTCTCACTCTTTTTCTCTCTATACTCAATACATATTTTCATGAACAACACGATCTGATCTCTTCTTGAATACTGTATAGTGTATAGTTTTAAAATCTGACACTTTCACTCAACTCTGTTCTGTTTTGTTCTGTTCTGCTCAGCTCAGCTGGTGCCCCGTTGTTGAAAGTTGAAAGTAATACAAATTTTACTCTTTCTCTCCATTTTAACATTCAAGCAGCTGTAGTGAAAGTATCCAATATCCAATTATTCCAAATTCCCATCCTCTTTTCTATTAGAGTCTTTTTAGGCATCTATTCAAATTTAAATCTCATTTGTTAGGGACAATGAAAATTGAGGTGCCTGCTCTTTTGTTAGTAAGTTAGTAAATACCGACTTATAAGTGCGACTTGACATAAATTCTCCGTGAGAAATAGAAACAAATCCTCAAGAAGCTCCATTTAATCCGATTGTGCAGATGATATTGGCTAGAATTGAATCTTGCCTCTTTTGAGTGTAGCACCAAAATCGTCATAAATATTAGGCATTGTGAGCCACATTTGTGTTTTCCATTAGGAACAGGTTCTAAATCTTTAAATATAGGAGAAAATCTCCAAAGTTATTCCATAAGTTTTACACTCTTCCATTTTATTTGATATTTTCTAGTTCCAGTTTAATAACACATTTAATTTTAATTTTGAACCTAAGATAAATCAGTTTCACAATCAAGTTAAACTTTATCTTTTAGCATATTTAATATGCATACAACGAGGAATGATAATAATTGACATTTGAAAAAGCAATCTGTGGTTACGTATTGGCAAAGGACCTTTTGGTGTCGTCATAGTCATAGTCATTGTCGTTATCGTTATGAGGCCGAGCCATTTTGCATACTATTTTCATACGTTGTTATAATAATAGATTGATGACTAGGACAAGGTACAAAATCATTCAACCATTTATTTTTGACTCCCAAGTCAAGTCTACTCAGTCTAAAAATTCCAGACCTTTCAAACTACACACTTTTGAAAGTGCATTGTATTATAAATATTCCTGTATGGAGTATGGAGTATAGAGTTTAGGATTTGACTGATTTTATAGACATACTGGTTTATGCTCATTATTATGAGAAGAATAATGACTTTTCCAATTTCCAATGTCCAATTTGCATTTACAAGTAAAAATGAGCATGTGGCCAGCCTCTAGACTCTAGACTCTAAACCTCTGTACTGACTGCTGATTAGGTATTCACGTTTGTCCATAAAGTGAGGCAACGGCAAGTAGGATATTTTTCATATTCATTTATTGAAATTTTTTAAATTGATTACCCTACATGAAGTGGACAAAATGAGATTATTAATAACATGCACTACAACTAAACCTCAACTAGATACTAGAACATTAAAATAGTAGATACCGAGGTGACCACTCGACCACTCAAAATCAAAGTCATACGTCCAACTGAACAGGGAAATGAGACATGTGTTCATTTCCGTATCCAGTATCTCGTATCTATAGTGCGTATCTCTATTTTCTCCTTCATTCAATACTCAATACAGTATATAGTCCGGACAATAACAGAGCCTATTTGCGGTTTTAATATCAAGTTACGAGGGTCCATCAAAAGCGGGGAGAAATAAATACAGACAGAGAGACAGAAAGAGGACGAGAGAAGGAGCGGGGTAAAGGCGGGCGTGATCCGTAATTGAGACACAATGTTCAAGCGGGAGTGTATTGAGTGTGAGATGAGTGCCTTTACTTCACTTTCCCGACAACGACAACGACAACTAAAACGACAACCACTGCCATACTATTACACAATACAAAGAAATCCAATGCAATTCTTTACATACTATGTACTATACATGAGACATCCGACATCCACCAGCCAGCCAACCAACTACTCAGTATTCCCAGTACATTCTAACATTCTACAGAATACAGACTTGTCTGTATATCTGATGGAAGGGGTGGGAAAAGTGATGGTAATAGTCGGAGAGTGTATAATGTATAATGTTCTGTGAGTGCGAGAGAAAGACAGGGAGAGAGAGAGAGAGGGGGTAGAAAAGTAGTAAGAGAGCGAAAAAGAAAGGCCGGTTCCTGCTTAATTTTCTGCTCTCCGCTCTCTCTTATCATTCATCATAACACACCAACCAACCACGTCAAAACTGAAAACAGGGAGAAACTTGTTTCCCATTTCCCATAACACATTACACATATGTACTCCCAGTACTCCTCATGCACAATCCAATGTACAAACATTTATATACATTGTCATATCGCCTCATATCACATTATATCAAAGGAAATAAAAATAGGACAATTTCGAACTTGAGTTGATAACGGGAAGAAAGAGAAGGAGAAGAAGCGGAAGAAGACGAAGAGGACCAAGAAGAAGAGGGAGGAGGCTGGAGATGGAGAAGTCTAGTCAACTCCACTTTCTGTTCCTTTCAGTTTCCAGTTCTCTTTATATACAAACACACACAAATACAACTACACTCGATACTCCATACTCCATACATAATGGGAAATTTCTGTCTTTTCTATATAGATGTATTCCTCTTGTTTTGCTTCTTCCAAAATGAAAATCAAAACTGTAGTTCTAGTCACAGTCATGGCTTCTCTATCTTAGTCTGGCTCTGGCTCTGGTTCTGGTATTTCATTCCATACCATCTACTTTTTTGGCTTAAACATTGGCACTGACTTTAAGTCTACGCTTAGACTTTAGACGGTACATACTACATTCTACATACTATGTACTATACATGTATAGATGAAATGTACAAGGTACATACGCATGCATGACTGTGTAGAAATATGTCTTGCTGTTGCTCCTACTTCTAGCAGTGTAAAAGGGAGCATTAAATCATGGCGTCGAAACTAAGCCCATAAATTCTGGCGACTTGGGACCTTACGTGACAGCCTCATATAGGATAGTGGATAGTACGCACACGTAGAGTTTCAGCTCAGCTCAGCACAGCTCAGTTCAACTTCGCTTCCTTCGTTGTTCAGCTCAGTAGAGGAGTAGAGTAGAGTCGAGTTGAACTCAGCCCAGCTCTACTCAGACTCAGACTCAGACTCTAGATTCTAGACTCTACCTAACATGGCCATAGAATAACATGGAATAACAGAGAATAACACAAGAAATAAGAGGAGCGCATCAACCAAGTATTATATTATATAAAGTTGTTCACCAAAACTTATTGTACAATCCATTTATCCATGTATGCCTACACAATACACGCAGAATATCTACTTGGCTATGTCCTATGTCTATACTACCTAAGAATACTCGACTCTTCGACTCTTTTGGGCTCTGTAACAATCGCAATCACAATACCTGGGAATGAGTGTTGCAATAATAGACCTACATAATGCACACATAGATAGATACATGGTGTGAGTATAAACGTGTAACCTTCCGCTAACACTTATTCTTGTTCCTTTTTCCTTATTCCTTATTTTGAAATGGAAGGAAATGGAAGGAAAAGCAAAAGGAATTCCGAATTCCAATTCAAATCTATAGAATCCAAAGCGCCATTCCATCTTCCTCTTTCTCCTCGCTGTCTCTCTCTCTCTTACATGAAGAACGACATTTGTTTCTCTGCCAAAAAAATCTACCTAGAACTTGGAACCAACTTTTCCTCAAAGACACATCCAGCACGACTGTACATTGTACATTCTACAGAATAGCGTCTTTGGTGTACAAAAAATAAACAAAAAAATGTCCATTTTAACAGGATTTTCTACAAAAGCAAAACAACAAGACTTAGTTGTTAGTCTTGGTATGAAATTGAAGGGAAAAAACATGAGTAAAGAACGGATTCTGCACGACCAAATACAAAATACCAAATACCAAAAACAAAACCTGTAGTATATCATAAGAAATTCATCTCTCTCACTGTCTTGCTCTCAATTCTCAATCTCCAGCAGAACAAACCAAACATACTGTGGATCTAAAGAGAAAAAAAGGATGAAAATGTATCCTTCTTGTCTCGACTTTAGCTTACGTCAAGCTAAGCCAAGCCAAGCCAAGTCAAACTAAACCAAACCACGCCACGCCACGCCAAGCAAGATAAAATTACATTATGCATACTATTCAAAGTCTTTAGTCCGTGCTCCGTGCTTCTTCAGAAATGGTAACAATATAAAAAATACTCTGGTATTTCGTCGTCCTCCACATATAATCAATATTCATGTGCTTGCTATAGTATGTAGTATGTATGTATTACGTATGTAGAATGTAGTAGCAGTAACAAAAAAGGTACTCCACTCTACATTCTACACTCTACACTCACTTCAACGAGAATAAACTATCGTATCATCAATGTGCTTTAGATTTGCATTTATGCATACCTGCATGCACATTATATATTCTTGTATTCCATTATCCATTATAGTGTGGATTTAAATTCATGTATGATTGGATAGACTTGACTCTTGAGTCCGCAGTCGTAGTCCGTAGTCGTATTCATATCCACGTAAAAAATGTACAAGTAGAAAAGGAAAGACAAATGGTAGGCAGCCTTGAGAATGAGAATTTTTTTTGTTCCAACAATCTCCCTTTCATTTTGTCCATGCACAATACAATGCACAGATGTGTATGCAGTATGTAGACTGGAAACAAAACAGCTAGAAACTACTACACACTCCACACACTTGGAAAACTCAAGACTCGAGAACTCTAGACTCTAAACTCTACACTCAAGACTTCGAGACATTCAGTCAGCCCGTATTATTTCTTTCCGTCGTTTCCCCTTTCTTCTAGAGAGATGATAAGAATGCAAATTTTATGTGGGATGATTTATTGTTCACCCAGTGGCTGAAGTTTAATTGTCAGCTGGAATTTATGAGTGTGTGTTTCTACTTTTTTGTACAAAAAAACAGACGAAAACGTATTATGTATACAGCTTACAGTATACACTACTCAGTATTGTATATTGTACAGTGTACGCAAGATAAGAAAAGACGAGATATACTATCCGCAATATTTAATGGGTATCACAACTACTACTACAACTTTGATACATGTACACATGAACACATTGTTGTTGTTCTTCTTCGTTTTTGTAGTTTGTATTTTGTAGTTTGTATTGCCATTTACTGGTAATATTACATATCACCAATAATGTTTTCAACTATTCATGCATGTACCGAGTTTGGAGTATGGAGCATGGAGCATGGAATACGGTGTGCGGAAGACGGAGATATATCTTTCTTCCTTGACATCGATTAAAGAAACTTTTTTAAATGGTTTCCTATTCACTCCTTTAATTGAGACTGTAAATCTTCTACTGGATATTTTTAATGGAAAATCTTCTTGTCAATTTCCCATACTTTAGATAAACTTTTTATCCCGTGTAATGTGTACATGTGTAGGATGTGAATGGTTGGTGTATGGTTGGTGTATGGAGTATGGCGTATGACTATTCAAGATAAATTAGTCAATGCATACACAATGTGTATGTCTGGGTACAATCAAATAAGGGAACAAAAATCTCCATACAAAATAACAATACTACAAAGTACCAAAAACAAGAGTAAACTTTTCAAAATTTTCAGGTCCTAAATATGATGAAACATTTTAGTAGCCAGTGGCCAAGCCAATACAGAGGAATATCACACAACCTTTTTTAAGACAATAAGAAAAGTGTCAAAGTGAACGCCTCTCTCGGCTAAAGCCTCAAGTCGGCTTGAGAGATTTAAGCTGAGCTGAGTCTAGTTGAATTGAGTTGAGTTGGGTTGAGGTGAGGAGGAGAAAAAGGATTAAAGTAAAGAAAAGCACCGATGCGATCAAAACAACATTACAGCCTTTTATTTCAAGTCAAATCTAGTCAATTAGGCATGGCAGGGTTCCATGTTCTCATTGTCATTTTGTGTCGTTCACGTTCACGTTTCACGCACCGAACCAAACTCACACTCAAATAAACTGAAGAATGACAGAGGAGTGAGGAGGGTTGGTTATTCTGATTCTGATAAACAGAGAGACAGGAGGGTACAAGTTGAAATAACTACAAGCTACAAACTATACAATGGATGTACATACACATTCTATTACTCTATTACAAATCCATGAACATTGTGTACATTTAACCATGTGTATCAAAACTTCCTTCCTCTTTCTCACTTTGTCTTCTCTTCCCCGTACAAAATTTCGCCTACCATTCTTCACATCTACAATATACAAAATACAATGTACATATCAAACACCAACTTTGAACAACTTCGTCTTCCTCTATTTTTTTTCTCTCCCTTCAATTATAAAATAGAAAACAAGCTTGTTCAATGTTCAATAGGGAGATATTATATTTAAATTCATTGACTATGTACTTAAGTACATGACTCCTTTTCCTTCATGTGTGCGTGTATGTGTGTACCTACTGCCTATTGCCTACTTTTTCATTCAAATGTTATTTCTCCTTGGAGAAAAGTTTGGATATTGCTCTTTTGTTTGGAATTACTCAAACAACTCAAAGATCAGGATGAAAAGCGTGTAGAGTGTAGAGGCCAACATGAATAAATCATACAGAAATACCTCAGTAGTTTCTTATCTTAAACCAAACCATTCGTCGCTCATTCATTTCAAACCTCTCAAAGAAAAATAAAACAAAAGATAGATGCATAAAGAACAAAACAGAGGAAGAAGAAAGGCAAAAACAAAAGCCTGTTCCATCTTCCATGTATCTATCTACTTTGCATGGATTATAATTTTTCATCTCCAAAAGTATCTATACCGATTATCACTTTTTAATTTTTAATGAATAGTTAAATCATCAAAAAATGCAGTATATTATATATAATATTCATGCATAGTATTTTTCTTATTCTGTATTTCAAAGGGTTGTGAAATTTGGTTTGGAGATTTTAAAATCCAGTGCATTTCGTCATCACTAGAAACTTCTTTTGAAACACGAAACACGAAACGCGTAGCATATCACCAACTTGTTTCATATACATAATACATAATACGAAAGAAGCATGACATTGGATTGGAGATTGGAGCGAGTGGATTACTGTGCAAACTGTGAGATTGTACACTGTACACTATGCGTTTCCATCTTTCATAATTATTATCCCATATGCATCCATAAAATATATATAAAAGGAACGGATCATGTTTTCCTTGTAGAGAATGCACAATGTATACCGCTGAGATGAGTTTCACTGAGCTAAGAGTTAAGCTGACAGCAGATGAATTCTAATAAAAAAATTCATCTCCGCGAGTCAATTTGCTTACTTCATACTTCATAATACGTGTTTCATTTCATACCTCCATTCTATATACAAACATACACACATACATACACGGCCTCTACTATACACTCTACACTGTGAGATGGAAATAAGAGATTCTCATCTCAACTTATAAGTTATTCTCAATTTAAAGCAAACGGACATCAGTAAGCATTCCATCTCCATACAATTACATATGCATGTATTTTGGATTCAGTATTCCGTATTCAGAAAAAGAACATGGACGTCTGTCTCTTGCTTTTCATTCTTTTGTTTATGTGTTCCTTGTGTGTATTATGTATGTATACAGACTACATTCATGCATATGTATGTATTTGTATTTGTTTTTTCTGAATGAATACAATTTACACAATGAGAAAATGTGAGGAGAGGTAGCTTCTTGTTTGTACTTTTATAGGTTGTTTAAAACGTCGTTAGGCTGTCCTGTCCTAATCCTCACATACGTTTTGCCGTCCAATATACTTGTGTACAATATAATATACGACATTGTAGGCTGTACACTGCACACTGTTTAGACTTGAGATTTGAGTCTTGAGACTTGGGAAAAAATACAAAGCCATGGTACATGGTACACAGAAAGAAAAAAACTTCAAAACTTGTCTCTGCCCCATCCATATACAATATACATAAACCAACTATATGTACATTGTACATGACTCAGTTTCTGTTTTGTATGTACAAAAGGTATTATGTATATCTTAGCCGCCGCTCTATGTTTGTTTCCATGTAATTGTGAATACTAATGGTGAGCTCTGACACTCATTCTCTCTCTTCTCTCTCTCTCTTCTCCAATGAATGCACCTACTCACCATATTCGTTTACAATACGTAAATAATGACTTTCTGATCCCATCAGTCTTTTTTCCTCCATGTTTTCCTCACTTATTCCACTTCTTTACATATGCACACATTTATATATTTCTCAATCCTAGTTAAGTAGTAGAACTAGAACTAGAACTAGAAAAAGAAGAATAAGAAGCCTAAGCTCTGCAAAAGAAGTGACCGTACGATTTCCATTCTCCACGAGTATTACAATTTCACTTCCAATTTTGATTCCCACATACTAGATACTAAACATATTAGAGGATGAAATGAGCAGTTGATATCAGCATTGATGTTTTGATACAGAGTACAAACATTGAATAAAGTTTCCTCTAATTTAATTAGTTGAGAAGAGAAGATGAGACCCAAAAGAAGGGAGAAGGATGCCGACAGTCAACAGTCAACAGTAAAAACAGAGAATTTAAAACTATTTAGTATTCAGCGTTTTTTATCTGCACACACTACGAAAAGTCTACAGTCTAGCGTCTACAGAGTATGTCTGATTATATACAACATGATACTCAAATAGAAACACGAGTAGGATTTTTCAAGAGCAGACCAACTACAACTGAATGTAAAATAGGAATACGAATATCGGATATACAAAATACGAAATAGGAAACCGGATAGAATTGATTGGGAGCAAAACCTGTAATAAGACTCGAAATCTTTTTGCCTCATTATTTCATTAGAATTAAAATGTACATGATGATGACGACTGTGATTTCATCATCCACAATCACCAAATACCGACAACCGGCAGATAAAGAAACATGGAAAACTTTGATACTTTTAGCCATCTCATACGACGAGGAAAGAGGGAACAAGAAGTAAAAAAGTAGAATCTAGAATCAAATAACTGGGTTCATGGAGGTCTAATGTAAAATGTAAAACTAGACTGTAAAAACCCCAATGATTTTAATTGCAAGATAAAAGTTTTAAATACATTACCGATGAGATATTAACACATACTTCTAGAATCTAGAGCTGATTGGGAAAAAAACTCAAGACTCAAGACTCAAGGTATCTGCAGTCTACATACAAAAGAAGCTGAAGCTAAACAAGTACATGTCTTGTGTCTTGAGCCTTGAGCGTATATTGAAACTTGCTCGCTGTTGGCTACTTCTGAGCTTCAATCCGTATTTCAGGCCCAGGTTGACTGTGCCTATAGGCTCGGCAGAGAGAGAGTGTGTGTGTGTATGAGTTGACCATCTTGTGCCTTTGCTATTGATAACAAAAGAGAGAGAGAGAAAAAAGGTACGGGCAAAACAAGGAGCCAATGCGTGAAGGGAAGAGGGAAACGTACTGGGTTGGTGGAGAATAATTTAGTGCGATTGGCAACTAGAAATGGTGAAATAATGGCACTTCACTATAAGAGCAAAACAAGATTTGTGAGTGCAGATGCGGATAAAAGGTGCTATTCTATTCTCTTTCCATTCATTTATTTCCGATTTTCAGTCCTATTTGTTCCTGCACGTATTCCTCCAACTTCCAATGTCCACGTACAATGTACAATACAAATGTGTATATTACTTGCTTACAATTTTTATATATTATACACGTACATATTCACACAGATGCAACTTTTGACTTTGCTCTTCGGGAAAAGTTGAAACAGAAGATTGAACTTGAATTTTGATTGAGATTTTTATATCGATTGTAAAATGATATCTCGGATGTTAGTGTACGTGACAATTGTAAACCTGATTATTTATTTCCGAAGTTTTATCTGCATACATTGTGTATGTATGTGCTGTATAATTCATATTCTCATTAATAATAATATATTATGATAGTCATAGATTCAAAAGAAATTATGACATTTTCATTCTATATTACTGAATTTACAAGGCATAGATTTGAAACAATTTTCAACAGTCCTCGTGTAGTCTTCCAAACTAAATCTTATACATCATACAAGCGCCAAGGATCCCGCCTTAAATATAAAACCAGTATGAAAATGTATAAACTAATCAGAAACAGAGATGATATTTTTTTGGTCTGATAAATGGTGGAGAGTCAACCAGTAACCAGAGATAGAAAAACTATTTTCATGGGGAAAAAGAAAAACTGCAAGATGGTGAGTTAGAGTAGAAACTAGAAACGAAGAAAAAGGAGGATGAGGAGGAGGAGAAAGAGAAACCGCTGAAATTTAATAACTGTGGTCCAGATGCTGCATATTTCTTAAAACTTATCTAAGAGAGTGAGAGAAAAGAAAGAGTCTGTGGGTAAAAGAAATAAGTGTTCATTCGGGAAGAATATTTCCCTTCGTATGGTCTTATGCTCGTATGGTATTTCCGTACCGAGCCAAAGCCGGGTTTCGGTTCAGTAGACTTGCCCCAAAGCCGGGGAGTTGTATCTCTTCCCTTAGACTTTCGGTTCTCAGCCCAGCTCAGCTCAGCTTTTCTGTCTCTTTGTCTCTTACTCTCCTTTATTTTCTCCAGCCTCTGTACTCTGTATTCTGTAGTCTATAGTCTCTGGCTCCCGTTCCTGCTTGGGCGCGTTTGGTTTGCCTTCCTTGAACACTGAACACTGAACACACACAAAATCCAATAGATACTTCTAAACTAAAATTATGTCCAAGTTGAGCTCATATAATAAACCGACACTAGTGTCTAGTATATCTTCCTTTTCTATTATAGTTCGGATATAACTATGTACATACCACAAACCCGGTCAACCTACACAATATAGAATACAATGTCTTGGAAATACAAAAAAAACTAACTTTTCTTTGGAGTAGACATGAACGACTATTTTCTATTTTCTATTTTGAAACAGAAACAGAGAACTCTTGTCTCTCCTTTTCTATATTTTCTACAGTTAAGTCTGCCCATACTGTTTTTATATTTTCTAGTATTATAACAAAATGCAGTTGGTGGGAGCTGAGCTGGATTTTGTTGGTACTGGTGCTCCTTCTCATACAACATACATGAGTTCCGGTGTTCTGATGATGAATTAGGATGTTGATGCAAAACATGTGTTAATGGCTTGTTTTCTTTTGTTTGTGGAAAAATATGGCCCATGTTTTGTTTTTCATCCCTTCTCCCTATTTTTCTAGCTCTAGCGACTCCCTCTTCTTCAACATTTTTTGAAGATTATAAATAAAACCACTCTCTATTATATTTCTATTCCATCTTTTAGACTTTGATCAAAAACTTTCAAATATTATTTTTTGGTGTACAAAGCTGAATTAAATCTAAAGATATAATTAAAAACTGTTACTTTTGTTTGTGCTTTCTATTTCTTTGCATGTGTAAGAATGAGATTCTGATAGACTTGTGATTTGTTGCACATAAATTAAAAAATGAGACTATGAGAAAGAAGAGGTCAAAATATACTGACTGGAGAAAACTGAAGATCTCGTGGTAAATTTATGCTTCCCGGTATTTTTATCATACAGTAGGCAGCATCTCTTTTAAAATTATTAAAACAAACCCCCAAGACATAACTTATGTCTTGGTCTTTGAAGTCTGAACGCTTAAGTATTGGCTCAAAAAATACGACACATTTACACTTCTCTAATTATCTAACAAATATTCAACCAATACCAAAACCGCTTTGCTTGGCCCACAATATAACAAAGAATATAATACAGAATACAGATAGAGAGAAAAGGGAGAGACAAAAAAGCCTAATATACCACAAATATAATATAATAATAATAAGTAGGAAAAGGTACGAAACGGGAAAAAAATGTAACGGAACTTTAGAAAGGGAAAGGAGAAGGAAAACGCTCATAAAGCACAGGAGTGATGTATGGTTGCCTTTCACCTCCTCTTTACTAATGAGTTGGGAAATAAGAGGAAATCCATGTAAAATGTATATATGTGTTCCATGTTTCGCTGTCACATTTTAACTAGTTTCTAAAAACAATCTGTGGTCCTTCTGGATTTTGGACTCTGGATGCTGAACTGCATTGATTTACTGATTTAGTCCATTTTTGAACAAGAGAAAGAGAGAAAGATTGAGGGAAGAGAGGAACCCTTAAGGAAACAGACAACACACATTATTATTATGGTTATCATCATCATCTGTCAAAAATTACACTCACACCATCCGCATAACACATGCTTGGCTCTCTATATATTGTATATTGTATGTTTAGTTTATTTGATGTGGAACATTTACCATGTTACAGTATAATTAACCATTTATTGAATATACCGCAAATTATTTTAGTACTTTTTAATAGACTTTGGAAATGGATATTGACATAAACATAAAAACCATTGAATCATTTTTAGTGAGCATATTTAGTATTTAGGCAGGAAAAATACATGTTTATTGAAAAAACAAGAACAACGTTTATCAGTATAAAGTAAAATAAAAGCCAGAAAAGAATTTTAGTCTCTTATAAAAGCTTCTGTACACTTTACATTAATCAGGCTGAATAAAATGGTGGAAAAAAGTAATTATGTTTCATGTCTCCTTTTGCTCTCGAAAGAAAAATGCAATATTTTTGAAAACCAAAAAGCGGAAATAAAAACAAGGACAAGAACAATTGAACACTTGGGATTTTTTACTAGTGTGTAGTTGAATGTCACACATCACATTTCTACATTTATTCTAACATGGACTGTATAATATAAACTACAAACTACAACATACACATGAGAAAGGAACTCTTCTTGTAAGTTGTAACTATATTTTAATTCACTCTACGTTTGTTTCTCTACTGTGTACTGTACACACTACACAAACACAGCCTATGGAAGCAGAGCATCTTACATCTTACAGAGAGAAAGAGAACATCTCGTGTGTCGTCTGCAACCCTACAGGATTTAAATCTTGTACATGAGGCGTAAAACTTTAAACCAGTCAAGAAGTACATTGGTCGCTTTTGGTTTGTTCCTTTGGTTTAGTTTCCTTCATGCTCCAAAGTCTTTAGTCTTTACCCATGCAATGGTAAAGTTGAGAAGGAAACGGAGCGACCAATTTTTTGGCTCCAGTCATTCTATGTAAAATTCAAGCTAAAGTGTTTCATATTACTTGTTCTAAATGTCCGAGACTCGTTAGACGACAACTTTATCTCGCAAAATGAAATGCAACCAAGTAAAATACACACATCACATGCTTTCTTTGTTCTTCTTCGTCTTCTTCTTTCTCTAGCATGACTTTTCCTTTACAAAGTCCGCATATGTATGTACAATGCATTGTACAAGATACAAGTTACACGTTTATACATTTATACATTTCATGTGTAGATAATACTCTGAACAATAAATAAAAAGAGTCTACTTACACAAGATGACATTTCAAATCCTAGTTTAACTTCTACAGCTACTGCAACCATATCTACTATCTACTCCAATATTTACTAATGATAAAAATAGTCTAAAAACATTTGCAACGTCTATTTGTTTTCTTGTTCTGTCAAAATAAAAGTATTATTGTCTAAAGTCTAAAAGTTTTTATTCTCTTTTTTTGTTAATGTTTTCATGCTTTTTAAAAATCGGAAACCTTTTATTGTTTCAGGATTTTATCCGATTCAGATGAAATTATAATTAGAAAAAGAGTGTGATTAATCGCTCATTCCGTGACGAATGGAGAACCGAGTTTTTTAAAATCAGAATATTCAAAATTCAAAATATTATTCTTTTCCCAACTCAATTAGTTATCATCCAGACTCGAGATTCCAGATATTTTTACTTGTACTTTATTTTGAAAGGAAAACTAAAGCGGGTGAGAGGGTAACGGAGAAACGGAGCGTAAACTAACAAAATGACCTTCGGGACAACATGACAAGGGACAAGATAGACAAAATCTAAGTAAAAACCAAAAATAGATAGTAACGCACTCACTTTGTACTCACGTAGAATATATTCACTATTTTCATTTCACTTCTCTTAAAGGAAGCTCCCTCGAAAAAAAAATTCAGCATAATTGCCCAATACATCTTACTCGACAGCAAAACTATCTCGAGTCTCGAGTCTAGATTCTGGAGTCTCGAGCAAAGGAAGATGAAAATCTTCATAGTACATTTGTATTTACTATGTACAATGTACATGTCTAATATACTGATATATAAATTGAGAGACGAAAATGAAGGTCCCAATCCGAGACATTGAGCGCATAGGGTATGGGGTATAGGGTAAGGCGACATGATCGAGGAAGATAGATAGATAGATAGACATTTAGACGGAAAAACTCAGGCGGAAAATTGCCACTGATAATGTACCAAATATGTACACACCATACATTTATCTGTGGTTGTACGCCTATTAATGGAAATACATATATGAGCACAATTCTTTTTTTGACTGAAAAAAATGAAACTTTTTTCACTCTTCATAGCAATAATAATCATACTATATACTATACAAAGCTCCACAGATAAATAGAGAAAAAAATATCCTCTTTTTCGTTGCTACATCAAGTCAATTTTATTTCCAAAATTAAACTTTTTTGATTTGTTACAAGATTTTCTGTAGCAAATACGATGCAGACTGCATACCGAATTCGGTGTTTTACTCCTCCTCTAAAAAGTTTAGATAATATTTTTATCGTGAATAGATATTACTGTGATGATGCACTTTGCATCGAGCATCCAGCATCCAGTAGAAGTCCTTTGTATGAACTATGTGTAATATTATAGTAGTTGGAGAAATATATATTCCGCAGGCGCTAACTCTTTCCCCTGGCTCGCTATAGATGTATACGATATGCGTGTACAGTTTAGAGTGTACATGTGTATTTTCTATAGGAATCTTTTCTTTCTCTCTCAAGTCTCAAGTGAATGTTTTAAAAGTTGTTGGTTGTTGGTGTTCTTGTTATGTTATCTCGGAAGCCTCATCCTTTCTCTCCATTAAAAGCGCATAAAAATGGAGATGTACCATTGAAATATTTACTGGGTAGCTCTTGCGACAATATTACCCTGCTTATGGCCTTTTAAGGGTACTTAAGAAAATTTTATGTGTAAACAAAAACGGGTACATACTACAAACTACATACATGTGAGTATCGAGCGATGAGGAGGCAACTTATGGATTTTAGACGATTTGGTGTCGGCTCCTTTCTTTTTTTCTCAAGGAACTACGGATTACTTAATTTCTCTCATATCTTGAACGCAACAACTTATTTTGACATTCCTCCACGTCCATGTCACTTTTTATTATGTTGTCAACACTCAAAAACTAGAGGAATAAGATATTATAACAGCAACCAGTAACCAGTGACTTTCTCTGTACTCACCAATGACCCTTAATGATTTCATGTACAATGCATTACATTACATGATGTTTTTGTGTACCATATCATATCATATATTTTCCTTCCCATAATATAACATCATACATGATCATATGCTCAATGCTCGTATGTAGACAGTAGACATAAACGATGACATGACACTAACCAGAAGAATCCTTATCCACATCCAATTCACAACTCAAAATTTATTTCTCAATTTACTTCACACTAACCAACCACAAACAAAACTCCTAAACTAAAAGGAACAAGAAATAAACTAACCAATAGCAAAACAATGTACATGTTTTGAGAACTAGGAACAAATAACTCAAAACACTGGTATAGACGCACAACAAACTATACAAAATGTATGCGTGGACTATAGACTTGTATTTTTTTGTTTTCATTCTTTGTCTTTGCTCGAGAATTAGTCGCGTTCCTTTTTATTTTCCTCATGGGAAAAATTCATCTGAGAGACAGAAAAACAAGTCTAGAATCTAGAATCCAGAATGTATGGAGTAAATATGTAGTAGTGGTGGAACTAGACTGGAAACAATTCCAAAAAAGACGAACAAAAAGCACTACAAGTTTGAGAATAATGTATCAGAGGTCACAGAGCAATGTAACAAATCAAATCCTATCCTGCTTGCATATTTCATACAGAAAAAATATATTTATTTCCTTTCTTCTTTTTCCATTTTTCTTTCCCTTCCATTGACTTTTCATGTACATGGATGTAGCAATAATATCAAGAATCTAGAATCTAGAATCTAGACGACTATTGCACAGACATCATTTTGCTCAGATAGAAAGAAAGACAGAATGGAAAAATATATACATGGATTACATACACTTGCACTAAAGGAAGGAAGCAAGCCAGCAGACAGTATACACTTGTTGTTGTTATCCATGCTTGTGTGAATCTTGTTCAAATGGTACAAGAAAAGAAAATGGCTTTGCAAGGAATCTTTCATGGAGAACAAACACACATTGAATGCATACATCAACATAATATAGATGTAATACATAGTTGGGATGTTCTATGTTCTATGTGCATCATCTGCACAAAAAACGGAAAGAGGTAAAATGCAAGGAAGAAAACCCAAAACCAGAAGACGAAGACGACCAAGAAAAAGTAGACACAATAGTACAGAATACAGAGCTAAAATACAGACATTTTGTGTGTGCTCTCTGCAGCCTCTGACTCTCTCTCTCTCTCTCTCTCTGTACATGTGCAGATAGAAAAGTACTATCTTAATTCCGTACTATGTGAAAACCGTCGTCAAAAATAAAGTATACAGATATAGTACACACTGCATAGTACACAGTACACACGCAGTCAAGTACGGAGAAGATGAAGAGAAAAACCTCAATAAAGTTCTCTCTCTGAAATTTACGACCTTGTAGTCATTTCTATGTGGTATATGAGTGTAACTTATTACAGTCAACTATATGGACTGACTTGTCTTTGCAAGATTCTACTTCTACTTCAACTCCAACTCCAACTAACTAACCCAAACCGAAAAGGAACACAGCCTTTAATTCATTCCATGCACAATTTTTTTTCATCTGTCTCTGTGTTTTTTTTGTACTCTACAAAGATTATAAGTACTTTGGTATTTGCTATTTGGTATTCTTTACAGTACATATCGTAACTATGACGAATATCTTTGTTGTCTTCTCATCTACTTGAAGAATGCAGTATGTACAATGTACGTATGTGTATCACCACAGTTTTTCTAATGGTAGTAGGATGTATATTTCTGAAAGGTCCAAGCAAAACTCCAAACTACACACAGATGTGTTTATGAATTGAGCCAAAGGCTAAGGCGAGAGATGAGGAAAAATATACATACTAGAATCTAGATTCTACATGTTAGACATTGTAGCAAAAATTCATTTGGAGATGGAATGAAAAAAAACTGAATGGACAAGTATTTTACATGTGTATTCAGTATTCAGTGCTCAGTGTTCAGACTGCAGAATGCAGACGTGGATGCAGATACATAATAAAGCCACAATTCATGCTAGTAAAAGTGAGAGAGATACAGATAAAATAAAAGTATTATGGAGAACGGAGAATGGAGACTCGTCAACGCTCAACTTATACACTTTATTAAGCTTTAATGAAGTTCTTATTCTCGCCATTAAGAGCACAAGTCGAATGACTTTATACACATTCACTATGTACATGCCATGTTTTTACACACTGTTGGAGCACGTTGTCTATAGGTTGTCTATACCAGTCTTACACCCAAAGGATATAGACTTGACTTATATAGCTCCACTGTATATGATATCTTGCATATATATAGATATATGATGTATGATATACGTAGATAGTAGATACAAGTTGGGTTGGAGGTTGTATTATAATTTTACACAGTGTTCTCCATACTCCATTCTCCATTCTCCAGGAGTAGAATAGAGTAGAGTTCTCACATGCAATCCTCTCCCTTTCAAAGCATTGCATTACGTAGAGAGTGTAGAGTGGAGAGTCTATAAAGTCATAATAACAACTATAATTATAATAATGGTCATTATAATAATAGTAATGGATATACAATTCTTTAGTGAAAGATAAAATACAATGGTTTATGCATGGATTAGCTAACGCTAATCAGTTTTTGTCTTACTCCAATCTCAAATCTCAAATCTTCATTTTCAACTTGGATAATATACATTGTACATGCAAATACATACATGTATAATATTATACATACATACCTAAATACCAAATACGTGCAGGTAGGCAACTGTAACACAGCAATACAGCAACGACTTTTGCATCCAGTATTTTGTGATTTCAGATTTCAGACTACAGACTACGTCTATAGCCTATACAATATACATGTATTAAACATTAAACATGTGTAGAAAATTTAAGACTTTAGTGCTACCAGTTTCCACACCAGAAGTTTGTACATATTCAACTATTTCTTTTAGACGACGAAAGACGAAGCAGAAAAGGAGAAGGAGATAGCTGACTACATAAGATATACAAGTTACAATTTACAATTCATGACGGATGATGATGTGATACGATCATTTATTCCAATGCCCCAGTGTGTCTTAGTTGTTAGTGGTTAGCAATAGTTTCTTTGCAGCCTTTTTTTCATTTTTTTCTTCTTGTTTTGTCTCAGTATCTATAGATATATCTACAACATACAACAAACAAGAGATTTATTTTTTATAAAATCCATGCGATGAAAGTATTACACGCTATAAAATACACCTTTTTCTTCTATCTTCATATTTATGTATGTAAGTAGTTTAAACTATCTGTTTTTTTTTCTGTATCACATCTCTCTCCTTCATTTGCAAACCAAACTGTCATGTTGATGTAAATTGTAATAGTAATTGTAAATTGTATAATATATTATATTACATTGTACATTTTATATTGTATATTCTAGACTCTAGACTCTAGACTGTAGACACAAGATATAAATGTAATGATGATAAAGACATAGTTGCACTCACACTTGATTTTTCGTGATTCCATGATTCTATGAGCCTGTGATTCTCGTGATTATAAACTAAACTAACTTTTCCCCCACTGTTTTATCATTATTCAAAATCTCTCTATTAAATGTTTTATTAGACGCTTCTCGCCAACTCACCCACAGTCCACAGTGTACATTATACTGTGTGCAGTATTTACTTGCACATTTGGATTCTTATCAATAAAATATTTACAGGGGCTATAAATTTCACACAAAATAAATTGTACAAATGAATCTGTCTCTTGTGTAAAGTGTAAAGAGTGAAGAGTAAAGAAAGAAAAATGTTGCAAAAAGGCTAATACATAGTAACAAAAGTATATTTTTATTTATAGCACTATAAAAAATCCACAATTTCACACCTAACTTACTCTTCACTCCCAAATATCAAATATCAAGTATTTACAGAAATTATAGAATGATAGAAGATAGAATTCACATTCACATTTCATCTTGGTGCTATAAGTATGATTTTTATTTGATGAGTACAAATAATAAAAATGAAACAATTTGTACTTTTCCACTCCACACGCCATTCGCCATTTGGATTAGAGTACGGGTACAAATGGATAGTGTTTCATGTCATGTGCAAGTTTAGAAAGAGAGAGAAAGAGAGAGGAAAGTGCAGCACTGATTAAAATTCTTCATGTAATTAGAAATGGAATGAAAAATGTTTAATCGGATAGAGCCATTGTATCGGGTTTTCAAGCTGTCCCATAAAATATGGATAACCTTATAAGTATGACTGCTACGCCCGTCTGGTCTCCTCCATGTCTTTCTCTCTTACTCTCTCGCTTTTGCTATTTCCAAGTCCTGCTAATGTTTGAAACCAACGTCTATGTATCTATTCTATACATTAAATTTTTGGTTCATACGTTAGTTTTGGAGGTGTGTGGAATACTTTTGCTTTCAAGTGTACATAATATGTACATTGTACTTTATATATTGTACATACAAGTTTGTATTTGTGTTTGTACTGTAAGGAATGAAATGGAAAGCACGTGAGCTGGATGAAACGTCTCATCGTAAAGTATCTACTCCAGCCAACAGCATCAGTACAGTAGTCGAAAAGACCCAGCCTTCTATTTCATGTGCGATAATTTATTCTCATTTGATTTCACAGTAGGTGAAGATGAATTACGCAAAGTGAAGCAAACTCTATAGCAACTCTAGCAAACGCGTAGTCACTAGTCACACAGGCAAAATGTAAATGTGTGTGAGTGTGTGTGTGTGTATGCCAAGTTGAACCAAGCCAAAACTGAGCCGAGTTTTGAGTTTAGGCTCAGAGATTCGTATTCGTGCAACTTTTCCACAATATATTTTAGTACCCGTACCTCCATTCTCTACAACAAACTCTTGAAACTCTTGAAACTCAGCATGTGTAACTAGGAAACTAGGAGGATAGCTAGGATAACTAGACTCTAGACACTAGACTCTGGACTCTGGAAACTCGAATCTAGAAACTAGAATTCAAATAATATAATAACGTATCTCGTGTAACTCTTGTAAAGTTAGTAACGATGAGACGACCCGGCAATGATTAAGATACATGTCCTCGATACTACAATAATAATACTAATAGCTATTACCTACAGCTGGAAATTAATACATCAATGCCAAAATCGGCAAAAGGGTATAAATTCACATACACCATATAATATTTTACCTCTCTGTACGCTTTAGTATTTATCACCACTTGTACTTGTGTCTAATCCTAATGAGAATAATACTGCGTTCTGTACTCAGTACTCTAGTCTGTACTGTGAGAGTTTACAAGGCGAAAGAATACACAACTTCATAACTCGTATGGAATTTTTACCATCCACCATTCAGTTACAGTTGCAATATTATAATCGATGAAATACAGAAGTGAAAGGATTAGTACAAATGAAAATGAAAGTATTCTAGATTGTAGGATTATTGAGTTATCGACTTTGTTTAGGTGAACGTCGGCAAATACTCACAACCTACAATGTACAATGTATAGTGTATAGCCGCTATTAGCGGACCTCATTTCCTTATTTATTTTTCTAACCTTTGCTGGAATCTATTTTCTATTGTTTATTAGCTTCTTCTGGGCGTCGTAAATAGAATAGAAAATAGAGGTGAATGAATCAATGTACAACATACATAAATATATTGAAAGAAAATAGTATGGTACATGGTAGTGAGAAGTATCCAAGAAAATAAAAGAGAATAGACAGTTTACCCCTTCTTTTTTAAAGCGTTATGCTAATTGGAAATCGACACTCCACATGGAATTTTTAATTGATTTTACGCCGTCTAGTATTTACGGCTACGTCCATCTTTTCATTACACATCTTCCCTATTTACTTCTTCAAGGTTTGAAAATACTACGCACAAAAGAAAAGAAAAACAAAATTTGACTCTCGACGCTCGGGTCTTCAAGTCGCTAACCTTTTCTATCAAAATAATACGCAACTACCAACGTCATATGCACAGACTAAAGCCTTGAGACTTGAGACCAACTTAATATGGCTTTTTTTGCGTATAACCCACAATCCGCGCTGAATTTCTTTTATAAGTACGACGAACGATGAAATATAACGTACATCTTGAAACACAAGTACAAAGTGTACAAATGAGAGGAAAATTTCACTTCGTATCCGCGGTAGAAAGTCTTATACATTATACAGCAATACTTTTATCTTGATATGCATAGTCAGCATATTTTGGAGAGGAATAGGAAATTTGACGCGCTATGATATAATACACCATACTCCATAGTATTACGGGATGACGATGAACCCTAATTAAATTTACCAATCATATTCTATGGTAATTGTATTAATGGGAGCAAGTTTTGGATCCCGAGTAAAAAAATGCATACAAAATATAAGCATAATACATGTATTATACATTATTATGTATGCACAATACATGTGATAGAATAGGAAAGGAAAAAACAGCAACGCGTGTGGCCAGCATTTATATTTTTGAAATCTTTGTAATCCAATTGTGGCAATGATGATGATGATGGCTATATTCTACTGTACATGGTTGAGCATGGAGCATGCACAGTACATAGGAACATAAAACAGTTTAATAGCGTTTTCACTATACGCTATACGGCTTCTGCTCTATTGCTTTGAGCTTTGAGCCTGTAAGATAACAGGATGTGATGTGAGATGTGATCTGCTGCTTGGACAGAATTGTGGGAACTTGAAAATGTAGCCGAGTACAAAATGTAAATACCATTGCATCGTTCCTGTCTCCTGGTCATATTATTTAAATATGCATAGAGCATGGAATGGAGCATCATGCATATCAAAGTCTGTAGTCATAGTCATTTCACTATTTCATATCCAACTTGTATCTTAAATATTATTGCTATTAAACATAATCTTGATCTAGAATCTAGAATCTAGAATGTAGACTCTAGAATCAAGAAGAAGGATTATGATGAGTATATTTGCAAGCTTCGTAAATCCTAGCTTGTAACACAATTCAAAATTCATCTTATCATAAATCTCTAATAGATGTTTAGTATACATAATGCATAATACAACATAATCTCAAGATTTCATCAGAAGCTTCACTCATTCACTCACTATATTATTATTATTATTATTTTTTGCACATGAAAATTACCTCCTTGACCCTAGTATTTTATACAAGATTTATTTCTATTTTACTCTCTCTCTCTATGTATTATATGTACAAATGTCTATTATTTATTATATAACAGTACAATTGCATATAATAATGTCTCTATTCATATTTCATGTATAATCCAAATGCTCAGGCATAGGGAATAGAAATGTAATATATTCATTATATTTTCTCCAGCTGTTTCCACAATAATAATCATATCTTCCTGTCCACAATCTGAATTGTGATATCAATGTAGATTATCTGCATAATATATTACATACTACATATTACAAACACATACATTAAATATTCAGCATAATCCATAATGAAAATGGAAGGTTATGCTCATTGCTCATTTCTTCATTTATGAAGTGAAGCTCGGTTATAATGTGAACCTCAAGACTCAAGACTAAAGGACTAAAGACGCAGGCAGATTTATGGCATGTTTTATGATGAAACATCATCATCATATCATCATATTAGTGTCATGAATGTGTAAACAACAAAGTACTCACCATAAAAATCCATATCTGATTTCACCATATTCCATATTAACAGCCAAGAGCTCAAATACAAATATTTGAATGACGAATACAAAAGTGTCCGGTTAGTGTCGCGACGATGGGATATTCAATTCTCATGTCATCAAAACAGCCACAAGTCAGAATCTTGAGTAATCTAAAACTAGATATCAATATGAACATGAATATGAACTAAAGGCCGATGACAGATTTAAATACTCCAACTCACTTGATATCAAATCATATCGAATCTCATTCTTCGTTCTTTCTCAAATGTACACTCATGTTTAGAATTCTAGAATTCTTGTTGTTTCTGGTCTGATTTACTTACAGGCGAAGGTTAGGTTAACTACCTCTCCTCTATGTTGCTACCCCTCCTTCATTTTCATGGGGACTCATCAACATTCCTCATCAACATATTGAGGAATAGAAATATAAGACAGGCTATTTAACTCTACGTTTTAAGTACAACACAGTAGCGAAACAATATTAGGAGCAATATGGTTTTGCAAATAGATTTCAAGAAACAGAGGACGTCATAAATACTCATCATCCTTACAAAGAAAGATACCGATAAAGATATGAAGATATTGAAAACCGGATGGAAATATAATAAATAATAATAATAATAATGCATGGCATAATATTTTATTTGTTGAGCTATTACTAAACTCTTGCTATTTTCTTCCATGATAAATTATCATTCATATTCAATTGATACAATATTTTTTATACCCTGTTTTTTATTCATCGCTCTTTTCCGTCCCATTCATAATCAAAAGTAACTATAATCCCTCACAAGTCGCAAGTCAGTTGAAACAAAATAAAATCTTTCTTTTGCTTGTGCTAGATACTCGATTCTAGATACTGGACGCCGAGAGAAAATTATTTTGCTTTTTCTACAAGTTCTCATGTTCCGTCAAGTTTTATGCCACCAAGTTCAATGTTCAACAAGGTTTCACTTGACCCAAACAAGCCGCAACTTAAAAGTATATTTAACTGCTATTTTGATAGTTGATAGTTGATGTAACATTTAAGCCAAGTATGCAATTAAACACAATAATGAGTTTTATCTAAACACAAAATGCTTGGCTTTCACCATCAGGTTTCACTGAACAAACCTGATGTGACCACAAATAATGGCTAATGGTAGAAAATTTTCCTTTCCTTACCTCACTTCATTTTTATTAAAAGTTAAACTCAAAATTCAAAGTTTTCACATATACTCGTGAGTTATGGTCTATGGTCTATGTTCTAACAAAATCTTGTTAGTACGAGCAACTTTAAATACGTCTACAGTCTACAGGATCAACGAGGCTGAGTTTGTATTTTTCCTAAATTATTTGAGGGAAAAGAGCAACTCTTTTGCTCAATAAGTCAACCTCCCTTCGTTAGTTTCAATTTCACGGTGTTGACTCGCAAAATTCAAAATTAGACACGTACCAAACCCAAAGGGTTCCTATTTCCTATAGCACTCCTACCAAACAGAAGAGAAGAGCACATCATATACTCATATGAGGAAGGAAGAAGAGCACACGAATTCATTCTTTGTGGCTCGGTCTACAATATTTCATGTGTAATACATGATGCTTCCCTGACTATAGACTATAGGACGAGATAGTACATAATACATAATATAGTACACCAGGATATTATTCGTTGTGTCTTGTGTTGTGTGTAAGGATGTAGGTAGTCTCAACATGGCAATTTATGAATTCTCAAAGCCCCGACTAAATGAAGAAAATTCACGTTCATAAATATACACAGGGATGAACAAACTAGAATACAGAGTATAAAGTAGTAGCTTCCAACTTCCTCCAGCAACAGGGAGGGCGAAATACATATCAGTACAGAAAACAGAAAGACTTGTGTGTGGATTCTGAGCGGAATCTTGCTGAACGGAGTAAGAAAGAAAGAAGAAGAAGAAGAAAGTATTCATATCAACATCACGAACAGACAAATACAGTGTACAGTGTACAGTGCAAATACAGAATACAGACACTCACGCACGTATTTAAGAGATTCAAATTTTCTCCCTTTCTCTTTCTTTATCTCTATCTCTCTGTCTCTGTTTTTCTGCCTTTTGAAGGAGGAGTGTACCAAGAGAATTAGAGGTTTATTAGACCTATTGCATAATTATGGTCCTCTTGCCAACAAGCAAAATGTAATTAAGATCGTTCATTAATCAACATTAAATTAATGAATGAATAGCTTTGTTGTGAGTAGAGAAGGGTGCCACTGGAAAATATGTTCTTGTTCACGCTTCTCACTCCTCCGTCCCAACTTCTAATATGCATGAATGTCTACAGCTGTCTATAGTATATGGTGAATTTTAAACAGCCATGTACATAAAGACTACTACACCAACTTCACGCTTCACTTGTCCACTTTCATTATGAATTCATATGTATTGTCTTGTATCAAGTATCAGAATTTTATTACAAATTCATACAAAAAGACCCCACTTTTCCCAATACGTACTATATACCAAAAAGAAAATAGACAAAGTTGAATATGGATGTATAATGTATCATGAATGGATAAGAATAAAATGCCGAATGATTCTCCATTTTCTTTCCCAGTACACCGAAACTTCCAACTTCCAACCCCCAAATGATTACTAACAAATGGAAAAAGATTTATCTTCAAAATTAAAAGCTGACTAAAATTTCAATGATCTATACATCTTGGTTCTTTCTTCTACTATTTTACTATAGTATCTCTACATAATATGCATAAGCTAAAAACTAGCAGCCAGCTGTTGAAAAAGATTTCCTACAACATACAAGCTATTCATATAAACAAGTAAAAACAAATGAATTTATTTTAGTACATGAGACAATATGCGATAGAAAATACGGAGTCCTATTGTAATTTTTTCCCTTAAATCCTTTGGTAATTAAAAAGAGGAATACTGATGCAATACACAATACACCACTAATTTCAGGAACGTAATACACGTCTAATTTTAGCATCTATTAGCACTATCGGAGAAAGAAAGTATTTTTGAAAGTAAAAGCCGACAGGGATTTTCCAGCGGTAGGTATAAATCACAGCTAGAGGTGTTGCTTAATTAAAAAATTTCATTTTTTTTCTCTGCCTCTAGCCGCTGACTTCTATACACTAAATATAAACAATATACACGTGCGCCTGTTCTCAGGTTTAAAAATATAACAATAACAACAATGGGTAATAAAACTTGATATTCATTAGCTGACAGCCAGGTAGTTAGTTTTTGGTACACAGTACAGACTCAAAAATAATATTTTGTTTTTACTTGCTAACGAACCCAAAATTCAAACCACAGAAAGATAATCCGTCAAGTTTTGTGTTTTATAAAAATAGATAGGAATTAGAAATGAATTGGATTTGTACTTTTTCTTGGTCATTATTCAAAATCATAATTGCATTGAATAGAAAAGAACATGGGATTAAAATACAAATTACACCAGAATATCATGTACAAATTGGAAATTGAATCAAAATCCTAATCACAATCACACCCTCCACCCTTTATGAAATTCAAATGCAAAGAAGGAACCATAATAATTATGGGCATACTTGTACTTTGTATTTAGTATTTACAAAGCCATTCTTTCCGTCTTAAGAGTTTAGATCCTTCCAAATAAACAAATGAAGCACATTATAATGATATGAAATGATGGCAAACCTACAATATGTATCTCAGTAAAGAGCAGTACGTTCATCATCATCATCATCAGCCTTCTTTCCTTATCGTGAGGTTTGCATTGGATTTACATTTACATGCATTCTCAAACTTATCTATCGGAACAAAAATTGCACGAATTTCCCTAGAGGGATAAAGAGACTCGTGCCCAAGTTTAACGATAAGTTAAATTATGGATTCTCTCCAGTTTTCAAATCCTCTGTCTTCTATCCTCTATCCTCAACAAACGGTGGACGTATGTTCTATGTTGGTTATTATATATTTTATTTTAAACTCTCAAGTCAAAAGGGCTAATCCTCAGTTTCCGAAAAACATTTTACTTCACAACTCTATTTCTGTGCATAGTGTAGATTCCATGTACTACGTGTGTAGTGTGTACATACAAAACAAAATACCATAAACCATAATGCGTGATATAAGTCATAATAATACTGCCATTTCAATATGAGTATCTTCGAAATGCTATCAAAAAGATTTGAACAGCAAAATTAATTAAATTGTTTTGATATTTTTATAAAA
>JAQGBH010001022.1:0-37974 GCA_034698265.1 Sminthurinus aureus | reverse complement strand
GATCGGTCCACATTTGGTATAAAACCTGCATAAAAACCGATTTTGACTGAACGGTTCTGGAACCGTGGAACCGCGGTTCTCGAGAACCGTGCAGATCTCTAGATATAACCAAGCACAACAGAATCATGCATCATGCATCATCAAACATGAATAAAGTAAAATGACATGTATCACCAACACGAACACTACAAAATGTGCCTGTTTTCGTAGCTATGAAACGTGCCATAAAAAAGCGGACTTTCAGATGAATTATTGCTTGTGCTCATCATACATACACATCATTATGAAATGTGGAACACGTAGAAACTACATGACAAACCAAAGAAATAGCATGTGTACCTTTACAGTGTATTCAGTAATGCACTACAAAAGTATGGTAGAATGGAAAAAGGGGATTGAAAACTCATCAAAAATTTTGCACCTGCTCCTTTTATCTCCTTCCTTTTGTAATACTTTAATATGATTAGCGATTAGCTCATCACCTTTTCCCCTTGATGCACTTGATGTGTGTTTTTGTGTATTTTTTTGTTGGTTGCTGTCTCCGTTATCGGATCTTTTGCTAAAGCCTTTCTTTCTGCGATAGCTCCCTTTTACATCCAGCATGATGTCTACTGAAGGAGAAAAGCTGGTATGAACTGAAATATGTACCCTGTACCCTGTACACTTGTATGGCATCTTGTGTTAAAATAATCATTGAGCGGTAACCAAAAACCAGCCGAGCATTTTACAGCAAGCTTGAGCAATTTAGATAGCTTTTAAATTTTCGTCAAATTCACAATATACAATGTACATGTTAAGCTGTACATAATAAATAATAAATAACAAGTAACTCAATACTCAATCCACCTCCACCCAGATCCAGATTTAGAATAAATATGATCGTATGTCCTATACAATTTACATTGAATTTCTTTTATCATATTTTGTACTGAAATTGATTCATTTGGAAGTTTGAATTTGGAATACAAATGAGCTGTTGGAAATTCTCATGCATACAAAAATTTCACGTTACAGAAATGTTATGTAAAAAGAAAAGGCAATTTTCCATGTTCAGTTTCATGTTACATGTGTCGTATGGAGCGTTCTTGGTCTTTAAAAATTGGATTTTTGTTTTTTTTCTGCATGTGCTCACATTTTGAAAATAACGGAATATTTTTATGATCAGAATTTTATTCTTTCTATTTATTGAATATTCTGTTACGTTCTATTTTCTACCTTGTTAAAATAGATGGAAATTTATCTGCGTTTTATACACAGTTTGAGTATCGAGTACGTTTGCAGGAAACAGAAAACACACTTAGACTTTTTCAATACTTTTTTTCATTATGCAATATGGAATATAAAGGAGTTTCTCTTTTCAACAAACGAAATTCGAGACAAAAGAATGACAAAAGGACATCTGAATGAATGAATGAAGTAATAAACACCTGTGACGTGTCATTGTGCTGTGCACAATAACAAAAAGTGAAAGACTTTTAATGATGAAAAATTCTCTAATAATTATTATGATTTTTCTCTTTTCTGCAAGGAAAGTGCTTGCATGTGTAGAGTGTAGAGTGTAGAGTGTAGAGCGTACACATTTTCTATTTATGGAACAAGAACAAAAACAAGAACAAGAAACACCTGTGTTGTAAATGGTAAAGCATCATTAGTTTCATATTTACATCTGGTTGTAACAAAACGCTTTCTTTTCATTTTTTCTTCCCAAACAGTTGCACAGTTACATCACAGAGTATTTTACACGTACGTATGGAAAGCTACATATGTAGCTTTCCGTACTACTACAAGTTGCTGACTACGACTAAAACTTCTTCATACTGCATACAATGTGTAATACAAAAATTATTGAAGTTGGCAATGCAGTTTGATATTTGATATTTACTGTTCATTCTCATAACGTGTGACCTGCATAATAGAACAAGCGTGAAATCGGCAAACAACAGGAACAAGTAACTGTAATAGAATAATAAGAGTTTTGAGCTCTAAACTTTAAGCTTTAAATTTATCTAGATTCTAGACTTTTGGAGAATATGCTACCTATACAAAAAAAAGTACAGGCAGAGCAGATAGAAGCGGTTTTGAACCACAGCAAAAAAAACTGTCTTAAAACTTAAAATACATGAAATGAAAAGTTTCATCCGTTTCCTATTATACCTAATATCATATACGATGTAGATACTAGATACATCACGCCTTATAAATACTATGCAAAATATATAGTGCATAAAGTATACATGATTGCACAGTCTAGAGTCATATAGTTTAGGTTAGCCTTTGCATCTGAGATTCCCTCTGTATCTTTGATACATAAATAATCTTTAGCTTTCTCAACTCTCAACACTTGCTTATCCAAACAAGGATTGTTTACCTATTTATCTTCATTTAAATCCCTACAGATTACACACCGCCTATGAGTCTATGAGGAAATGCAGTAAATATCCGTATACTTTATACATTTTATATATTACAAATTATATATCCCAGGATTTATTCGCATGCACCATGATAGTACATAGTACATGCGCCACAACCTAAACAACAAACTATGAGGATATCAGCATCTACTAATACTTAGAAGGGACAAAATTCCAACCTCCAACTTTTTACAAGAAACTTTCCTGTAAATACAAAACCGTTCCGTTGGTTTTCTTATACAACATGCTCAATGCTCAATGTTCCATGCTCAATGTTCATTAAAAATTTGAATTTAATATTATGTGGTACGATGGAGAGTGGAGAACAGTAGAATAGAAAATTGAACTACAGCATAAAATATAATAATGCTTGTAAAATATATATGAGTATAATATGTACATGTATTGTTATCATATACAATGTGCTTATATGTATGTATATATGGAACATGGAACCCGTTCGTTGGGGAATGTAAAGAAAGCAAGAAGGGATTTTGTACATCGTTATGTATTATGTGGATGTGGATGATCCGCCCTTTTGTTTACACAGGGTTATTTTCTGTGTGTACACACTGGTTCTTGTATAGTTTCGACTTTCTAGTTCCTGACTTGACTCCTTTTCCTTCATGCCTTTCTTCTTTCCTTCTATGGTAATACTTAAGTATGTGTATTGTGTATCTGGACGCCTATGTCTATGTCTATGTCTATGTGGATGTGTATGACACGAAGGAAGATGAAAATGAAAGGATAGGATGGGAAGAAGAATCCTATGACTTTTATGAGCATTGAGGGACAAACTTGAGCAAATTCTAATTAACACAGATATTCCATTCTTGTTTTCCTTTTCGTTTTCCATTTTCATTTTCATTTTCCATTTCTTGCCGCTGGCTCTTTTTGTTAGCTTTTCTCCCTTCTGTCCTTCCCTCTCCACTCGCTATACTCTAAACTCTATACTCTTTCTCCACTTTCTACTTCACATCTCCTTGTTGTTTTACGCTTTACACGCCCCACTACATACAACCATACACCATCCACGATACACAGTACACAGTATATGAATTTTGTTTATATGGTATGATGAGATGCTTTTCTCGTCATCCTCAGAGTCATCATCTTTATTATTGTTATATTATCATCAAAGCCAACTCGTTTGGATTTTGAGCACTCTAAATGGAAAGGAAAACAAGCTCATGTCGTTTGTTGGTTTTCTATGGTCGGTGGTGGAAATATATTAACATGTACAATGTAGAGTCTAGTTTGTAGAGTGTAGAGTCTAGAATCTAGAATATAGAATCTAGATGTGAGTGAGTGAGTGAAATGCTCTTTGCCATGATCACGCTATGATTGTTATTATTATCCTGATTACTCATTACTTATTACGGAGATGGTGATGATCATGTTGATGGTGTGGCGTGGTGGATAGAATATAGAATAAAGAGTACAGATGAAATTTGGTTGTATTGACGCTTCATTAATGGTTTCATTTCCCATATAGATCCTCGTATTTTCATCCTGTAATAATCATCAAAGAAATTGCGTTATTAAAACTGAATGAGTCTGAATATACAAGTGTATGCATGTTCTGCATAGATATAGATATAGATATACGTATATGCTTGATATTTTACATGTTCATAATACGCATGTGTAAAACACATAATATATTATGTCATAATATTACACATGTTTAAAATTATGGTACCATAGATGTGCAAATAGTAGAGTATCAGAGTGTCAGCGTAGGAGGATTGTTTTACACATTCTCGATTTTGTATTACAAATGTACAAACTTTAAACACACATGAGCATTCTAGTTGTCATCAAGCATATAAAACATAAATATAAACATACTTACATATAAATTAAAAGTAATATAATGCATGTTATGTAATGTGTTCTGCCGACACCCCGTTGTTCCTTGTTTTGTTATGTTTAGTTTTTATATTACATCCTCGAGGCTGAAGCGTTGGCTTTTATGTACATTAGGGTAAAAGCCAATGCTTGTCGAATATCTAATATCAGCTAACATATATTAGCGCTTTTCTGTATTCTGTATATTAACGTTTAGTATTAATAGGAAATTCTTGTACACTCTACAGTCTACAGTTTTCTGCACTTTTATGCAATATCAGTACTTTTATATCATACATACATTTTTCATACGCATACACATGTGCAATTTTTAGGAGGATTTCTATTTTCTATGCATAAGTTATGTATATCAGTGAGAGTAGTGAGCAATGAAAAAGTTCTGCGTAGATGAAAGAGTCGAACGAGAAAGTGCAGGTACTTTTTTCATGTGAATTCAAATGTAAATCAAAGTAAAATTTTATGCCCTTTCATTTCATAACTTAAAACATGATGATTCTGTTTCTTAAAATTCTTCCAAGTTTTGTGAAAGTCCTCGAAATTCAAAACTCAAAACTCAAAACTCTAGATTGGCCTTTCTTTCTTTTAAAGAATCACAACTTTTCCTCCTTTTAAAAACAAAGCTTTCAGTAGAAACTAAAACTTGCTCCTTTCATCTCTCGCCTTTCTTTTTTCAAGTTTTTTTAGAGTTGACTTATATTATGGAGCAAAAATTTGCAGCATAAAATTACTTTTTACTTGGAGAGTAAACAGTGAAACACCTGAAATAAATGAAAAGTTGAAAAGAGGAATGAGGGGTAATGTGCATCTACGGTGAACGGTGAAATTTCAAGTTTTAAAATTTCCAAAGTATCTAAACTTCAAACTGCATGTCAAAAGTCATTTATATTTTGTTCATCTATCAGGTACGTTTTATGGTACCGTTTACGTTTTCCATGCTCCATATTTTTACCCTGTCTTGTTTTCTTGTAATTGCTAGTTTTGAACTTTAAACTGTTATGAGTTATGCGCCGCAGGTGTGACATGCGGTATGTGATGCATAAAGTGTGCGAATGTCAGCTGAAATTTTGTTTTTCAAGTTTTCGGTACTTTGGTGCTTTGGTACTTTATAAAGGAAAGTGTAGTGTGTAGTGTCAACAAGACAACAGGAAGGGGAAGTGCTCAATGCTCAGAGGTGTTTATAAGTAATTATTATTATGGTGGTGGTCGCCGTCAGTGTAATAAACATTGAAAATCAAAGTTTCAAGTTAATTTTTTACATGAACAGTGAACAGTGTACGGAGTACAGAGTATGGAATATAGAGTCAGAGTGCCGTGATTAAGTGTCGTCGTCAACATGAGCCTGAACATGAACATTAAACATGCTTTATATGTATTTTCTCCTAGGCAAATAAACACGGGTACGTAGAATGTAGAATGTAGATAGCTGTTTAAAGAGGAAGGTACGAGGTTCACAATCAAGTTGGGTGGGAAAGTAGACATGAATTTGCATTTAAAGCGCACAACTTTTAATGACTACATTTTCTTTGTCTTTGTCATATTTTGAAAACGCAACATTTTTTACCAAAATCTCATGCATATAATATACTTGAAACCACCTCCTTCTACTTGATAAAATTCAAGTGTGTTGTATGTTGTGTTTCGTTGCAATGCAATGCAGCCGTACGGCTTTCGTTCCTAAACGTCTAAATCGTACAGTATATGAGTTGAAAGTTGAAGGATTTGATGAGTTCACATTTGCATCCACAGGGAACAGAGAGGCTCTGAAAATTGAGCATTAGTTGTCTCGAGTAGGATCAGCTTCGGTTTAATGGGACGTAGGATAAGGAGTTTACTCTCTAGACTTTAGATTCTACACAAGAGTTTTGAAGTTGAAAGCGAACAATACTTGACAACAGCGGTGTAAAATACCAAAGGCACGTGTTTGGGGGATGGGGAATGAGGACTGAACCAAATCGGATCGGATCGCCTCGAATCGAATTGGATGGGCTCTAGGATGTAGAATCTAGGATCTAGGTTTGGTTTGGTTTAGATATGTAGCTAATGCTCAAGTTTTCTACCTCTTTTGATGTTTCAACTTGGAATGACATTAAACACATTCATTCACGTATGCATATTCTATTCAAAGAGTAAAAAAGCTAAGACAAACTAAAACATTCTCAGCTCTCTTCGGAAGAAGAAGAGGAGGGAGAATGCAGACTTTTTTTGTTTCGGGAACGACAATCCACTCTGTCTTCAATGTACAAATAAGGACTAGGTAAATAGTAAATAGCAAAGTAGTTACAGTTCACACACAATAGATACGCTAAAACTGGGAAAGATAAGTTAGAAAGTTGTATCTCCTTGAAAAATTGGAAATGGACTACTCTTGTTTCTTGTTTGTGTACATTGTACACACACATAAACACACTTACGCACAGGAAAATCTTTTGGTTATGTTTCAAGTTGTAGTGTGAGTACGCCAAGAACACCAAATACAAAATAGAAAACAGAAAGAAACACAAAAGGAAAAGTGAAAGTAGAATTTCGGAGTAAACAGAGAGACAGACACGCATAATTGGAGCAAGTTAGAGAGAAAGAGTGAAGGAGCGAGAGTGCGTTCAACCTGTCCTTTCTTCCTCCGCTTCTCTTCCCGTCTACATTCTACATTCTACATTCTATTCTTTTCCTGAGAATAAACTATGAATGAATGGCACGAGTAAAAGAAGAGAGAAAACAAGAAGAAAGACAAAGTCAGATTTCCCTTTCTCTTCTCCTTCAACTTTTCTTTTCTCCCTTTCGTTGGATTTTGGATTTCCTTTGGCTCGTTTGGCGCGGTGCGTTCCACTTTTAGTCCAGAGTTCAACAAAGGACACACAATTGGAAACATAAATAATAAGATATCATGACATATGTAATATGTACTATGTACGAGCAAACTTTTTCACTGGATCCATCATCTTGTATATGTATGTCACCGTGCACCGTGCAGTGCGTAGCCCAAATCAGAATCAGAATCAAAGCCCAAAAACAAGGTGATATCACTGACAGCAGACATATCATACATGGATTAAATATGAAGGAATGCGTGGATAATAACATAATAATGTACCATGTTGGTATTAATGCTGGTGCTAAAGGTAAAGGAACTCTAGTGAATTTTTTTTTTCAAATCTAGAATCTAGAATCTAGAGAAAGTGTAGAATGTAGAATGCGATGAAATAAAAGGTGAGAAAGCCAATCGATAGCCTACGCACGTGAGACGCGCTTTACTTTCCTCATTCTTTCTTTCTCTCCTTTTATTCGTCTTCTTTTTTCCCTTTCTAGTTTTTTTTCTTTTCTTTATGCGTACCTTTACACTCTACACTCTACACCCTTTTTTATACATATAAATACACATTACTAATTCACATCTAGAATCTAGACATTCACAACCAGAGAAAAAAGTAATCAATATATAATGCGTACCATACACCTTGTTTCTTTATCTCGTACAATTTTTCCATGCTTCTCTCTCTCTCTCTCAACCTGGGACGAAGGTACTCGGGTGTTTTTTATGATAGCTCATTTGTATTTCCTCTTAGCAGGTCACATTTATCTTCGCCCAGTACATGTGCTAGTGTGTACGCATCTAGGAGAAGAGTAGTAATAAGCTAATGTATAATCTCGAATGTGCAATGTACAATGAACAAGATGCGTAACATAATATTAATAAAGTATCTCCGCATAGACTACGCTTACCTGCAAATTTCTTACTACTTACTACACATACACATACACGTACTTTACCAAACAATGCATAATCCATTAGACATCAGACTTTAGACAGGAGGCAGGAGGCATCATCATCCATCTCTTCAACACACGCATCTACTGATAGTACCTCGGTACATATTCTACAATACATTTTGCATGTATAGAATCTACAATCTAGAATCTAGCAGCAGGAAGGAAGCGGAATGAAAAATGAGAAAAAACTGTGCCACATTTTTTTAGGAAACTGAATTAGTGAACAGGTTGTGTAAATATTTTAGCACACACTTGAATTGTGAATTGTCTTACACGTGGAAGGGAAAATTGGAATTTTAAAAGTGTTTTACTACTTGTTTATTTACTTGAAAATTGAAAAAAGAAAAATAGTAAACCACTTTTTTTAAAAGAATCATATAATAAACTAATGGAAAATACTTTCACTACAAACTTTTGAGGCCAAATATAAGTATAAATATAACTCGACATTAAAACTGAAAATTTAATGAAATTTGCACTGTAAGTAAAAAGTATAAAAAAGTAGAATAGAGAAAAGGAAATTACAGTGAAAAACTTGGTTTGTTTTGTTTGATATTCAATTAAAATTGATGGTGAGAAAAGGGGGAGAAACGTCAAAGTATTGTGTTTTTTAACACAAAGCAAACACATAATTCGAGTTCTGAGCTAAATCATGCGGAAATATTTCAGCACTACTGAAATTTTTATTCCTCCAAACTCAAGAGTCATAATCTATATCAACAAATTACAAATGACGGAGATCCAACATCTAAACGCCTCAAATCTCAAATCTCAAAGGAAAGTAAGCTGAAAGAATGAAAGAAAAAATGGGGAAAGGAGGAAAACCAAAAGTCAAAAGAAGAGAGGTAAAAAAAATCAAAATCAAAGTTTACTTTTGCTACGCCGTTCGTATAACATTCACTACATAGACTAGATAGACTAGAGAGAGAAAGAAGTCGGGGTTTTCTCAGCTGATTATTATTCTGCACGCCTAGGCACTACACACACACAGAGACAGAGACAGTAGACAGGCAGAGACACAGACTCGGGTTAACTGCATTGCTCTAAACTCTAAAGGGACAAGGAAGTGAAGAGAAGGTAAAAAGAAAGGAGAAAGTCTCTATAATATTTATATCCGTGGACTGTGGACTGAGAGTTCATGGATAAGTTCGATAATCTTGCTCCTTGCCGGTTACATCTCGTATATTTGGAATTTGAACGTCGAATTCAAACACAAGAGCGTCTTTAACTTCCTTGTACTGTTATGTACATAACTTATTATAAAGAATGTCAAGGAGCAAATCCGAAATTTTTGTCTCTTGTCTCTCGTACGCTGTGCCTACGTTTGACATTGTGTATTTGATTCTGTACATGATATAAATTCCATATTCCACGTTCCAAATTATTCGGTGGTCTACATATGGTAAAAGACGAAACCGCTTTGCTTTACTCCTCTTCTTAGCTGACAGCATACATTATGCAAATACATATACATATTATGCTTTTGCTACTGAATATTTGTATTTTGAATTTTGTATTTTGGTATTTTGGCCTTTTTTGGTCTCGTTTTCTGGATTCTCAATGGCAAAAATTGTATGTTTTGTCTCTGTATGTTTTCAAATTGATAGTTTGTTTATCTGGAATTTTTGTTGGTTCTTGCTTATTTTTTTGAGAATCAGGATCAAAAATAAACATCACCGGAACCTTTTTTGCGCTTTTTTCATAACCCAACAACACAAAAAAAACGTGAGCAAACCAAAGAAATAACATATATATATATATATCATTTATGTAGGGCAGTTTTCATCTATTCCAAATTTTGGGGAAAAGATACAATCTGATGCTTATGCACGTCTATTTTACATGGGAAATGTGAATTCTTAAATCTACTTCATTTATACACACATGTATTTATTTATTTATTTTGAGATGACAAATGAGATAAGGAGACATCGTTACAGTGGATTGTGAATTGTGGATTTGGATTGGGATTGAGATTGAGAAAGTAGATAGATAGATAGAAAAGGGGAGTGGAAAAGAAGGGAGAAAATTCCTTTGGAACGGACGAAAGAAAATGTTTCAGAATTTGTATTTTGTGCTGCATTTTGTGGATTTGGCTGTTGCTGAATGATGAATGACTGTGCAGTCTCGTTTATAAACTGTAGATTCTAGATGTTAGATTGCAGATCGCAAATGGTAGATTATAGATGATACACATAGTACATGGTGCACCAGTTTCCTTTTATACTTTTCTCCTGTTCCTTCGTCCACAGGCAGAGTCCGTGGAAGATGGAAGATGAAATGTCTCATGGAATTATTTTCATGATCATTATCTATTGTGGTTTTTGTTGAGCATGCAAATCCATTTCCTTTCTCAAGGCTCAAGACTCCAGTTTCAAGTCGCATATACGTAAGAATACAATCTACAACACACATGTGGAATCTGTATGCACAATGTACAATGTACATTTGCTGAGTATTGAGTATAGATGGAAGTACAGAGTACAGAATACAGAATATCGAATATCGAATACCAGCAAAGAGATTCAAATTTCAAACTATAAATCCTCAAACCTCAAAGGCTCTGCATTTTGAAAATCTGGGGGAGGGGGGAATTTCAAAGAGTTTGAGAATAAAAATGGACAATAAAAATTCTATTCTACATTTACAGACCGCAGACTGCAGACTGACTTGATAGTCAAACTTTATCCGTTTCCTCTTGAACGAGCATAGAAATATATACAGAATATATACAGAGCTTCTGAATTTGAATTCTCCTCTTACCAAAAATATTCCATGTGTGCATATTATTACATAGGCTTACATTTCCGGGGTTTTCAAAAGTGGAATAAAATGTCGCCTTTGATTCGTCTATTCTTTCACAACTCACCAAAGAATCAAATTTTGTACCTGTCTCTTCCATTCTTCTTTACTTTTGTACATAAGAGTATTGGTAGTAAATCTATCATCCTTCAATATATAGGAAACGAGACAAAGACAGGAATTTGTAGTTGCATCGGCTTCAGGCATCAGATTTCGGTATCGTGTTTCACATTTCTCGTGTGTACTGGCTGCTGTCTACTGGTTACTGCCGCCGAATCGGATTTAGATCTGAATTCCTATTTTTTCCTGTTCAACTTGGACATTGTAGAATTTGGCCTTGGAACAAAATCAGTTCTTTATCCTCGATCCTCGATTCTAGATTCTCAATCTTCGACACTTTACCATCGCCCATTCTAAATCACGGCTCTAAATTCTAAAGTCTATGTATTCGAAATCCATACCCATAGTCCACAGCACATCGCCTCTGTCTTCTGTGTTTTATTACAAAGCTGCATATAATGTAGATTGTGTGCAGTGTGTAGTGGGCATGGACATGATACATTTTTATTCTTTACCGTTACGACCAAAGTTGGAACCAAATGTCACAAGTTTGGAAACCAGAAACATATCATTTATTCCGCATTACAGATTACAGGTAGATTGTAGATTGCAAATATGCTATAGATATCGGAGACGATTGTGTTTCATACTCCAATTTAAATTTTTGTACAATACGTAATAAGAGCAAACCTTGGAAACACCCATTCTTTGTACCACGTACATTATACATGGTTCATGTTGAAAAATGAAAAGATTGAAAAATATCGGATTCTTCTAAATTCAATAGGAATTTGAAATAACTTTTTGTACATAAATTTCAAATGAAATCCTGCGCACCAACCACGTTTATTATTATTAGTAGTATTATTTGAAAATTCCTGATTCCTCATTCCACATTTGAGAGACTTTATTGAAAATGGGATGAATAGAACGTCGAGCTTAAAATCTCAAATCTCAAGTACGAATATTATGAGCATAAAAGTTTTTGATGGGAAATATAAAATGGAAAATTTCCTTAGCCCTAAAGGCTTCATGTGAGATGGTAGATGATTGAAAGAACCTTTCAAAAATTGGAATCCAACATCCAACCTGCATGATAAATGAAATTCATATTAAGCAGTACCCAAGCATTCAGCATTTAGCCGTGCTTGAACGCTTCAACAACTACAATAATAATTAATAATAACGAGACTAAAATATAGTACAGCTCTATCAAACAACCCAGACAGCATTTTGATTTTATGGTACAAATTATGAGCATTTCCAATTTCTACTACATCAACTTCTATTTTACTTTCACCTTCTTTATTGTGCATTGTACATTGTTCTTCTATTTTCTTACAGATTCACAACATTCACAATTTACAATACAAAAATATATTCGAAATTTCAGGATTAAGTAGTAATTAATTTTCATCGCAAGGAATTCAGAATTCAGTCAATAGCCCTAAAAAGTTACGAGTTTTTCAGCCTGTTAATCAGTCAACATTGAACCTGTTGTTTTGGCCATTTGCCATTCGCTCACTCTTTACACAAGCTACATGAGCTGTTTTTCCGTTGAATATTGAGTATTAATTATCAGTATCTTGACTACGAAAATATTAAATAGGAATAAAACATTTGAAAATTCACAACGCAGTTCTCTCCTTTTGTAAGCTGTAGACACGGGTGAAGGATAAAGGATGCAGGGAAATTGATTATTCTTGTTACTAATCAATACACTGCGGTGTGTACCAGGAACCAGGAAGTGAACAGAGGACGACAGATGAAAATTTATGATGAGGAAGAAGTGAAAGCTAGCATTATTGAATGAAAAATCCAATAACAACAACAATAGCAACAACAATAGCAAAGCAAACAACAAGCAAAGAGTTTTAACTCAATTGTGATTTTACTGATAAATGATAGGCAAGTGAAGGACACACATTACAAACATTATACAAACAGTTACCACATCAAGACGATAAAAAGTGCTCCTGCTGGTTTTCTAGGACTCCAGAACAAAAGAACACCAGAAAACAGGACGTAAATGGATATTTCAATTTTTTCTGTAGAATCTAGAACAATTACTGTTACTAGTCGTCAGCCATGAATGGCTGACGATTGACCACTGACTGGTGTTTCACTTCCGCTATGGCAATGTTTGCCTTTTTTGTTCTTTGTTCATTGTTCATTGTTAATGCTTTAATGTAGTAATTAATTTCATGTATATTGCACGTGCTCCATGTGTCCGCAGTTGGTAATAGCTTTTGTATTTCTAACTTCACTTATTGTCTCAATATGGTAAGAGGACTAGAATCTAGAATCTAGAATGCACTTGAACATTTGAAGCTGGGAAATGTGAAATTGTTCAATTTTATGGGTGCAGAATGTATAATGTATAATGTAGAATCATTGAATAGAATGTTAAACGCTTGTGTACAGTAAAGAGTCTGGTGCTGGCTTACAGCTCCATTCTGTAGTTTTGATACATAATTTTCTCTCCCTTTCCTCGACGTCTCTCATCTGATCCTGATGAAACTGTTTAGTTTGACTTGGTTTGGTTCTGTTTAGTTCTGTTTTATTGATAAGGCAGCTTAACACGTTCCCATCAATCCCATAAAATAATGTGCTCTCCAGGCTTCATACTCCATACTCCATACTCCATACTCCGTGTTCTTCACAGAACGTGCAGAATCCAGCTGAGCTTACATTCTATTTGAATTTGGATTAGGATTTCCTCTTACTCTCCTTCTCACTCTTTTTCCGATTCCGATTCAGATTCGAATATGGATGTTGGATGTCGGATGTCGGATTTCCAATTGTTTACTTAACGAGAAAGGTTGAGGCACAACTGTGGCCAAATCTATCACCATCCTGTTTTATCTAGCTGTGCAAAAAATATCACAAAAAGGAGCAAAAAAAAATAATCGTACAAAACTGTGGTTACAACCTGACCATGACCTTTCTTAAATCCACGATTCCATATCACTGTCTAAATAAATGAATGATTAATGATCAGCAATATGCATACAAAATACGAATGCGAATACGAATACAAACAGAACGAATGTGTAGTATCTAAACATCCACAAGTTTTATTATCATTGACCTCGACGCAGGATGCAAGACATGAAATTTTAATATTATGGATTGACTTTTACCTTCCTTTTGTCCTTGTACCATGGTGATGCTGTTCTATGGCATAACAGCCAAAAAGTTTAGTGCTTCCTTATTTTTATTGGAAATTGGATATTCTAGACTCGAGAATCAAGCTTTGGCCTGTCATCAACTCTAAAATGTTTTTTTGTTAAAACACAATACACAAGACATAACGAATACCGAATACTTGATACTTGGAGACAGTTGCTGTGACTCATTTTCTCCTGTTCATTCTCCTCAAACTTTTATTCTTCACTTTTATTTTCTCCTTGGAATTCTTTCTATGGAAGCAGTAGAATCCTAGAATTCAGATGAACATTTTCTTCCTGTACATTGCACATCAGTCTCCATTGTACATGGTTCCTGGATTTTAAGACTTCCCAGCAATCACAATAACAATAATAAAAATAAAATCCCAGCAGCATGAAAAAAATAAGATGGAATAAAACGAAATACATTCTTTCATACCGTTTGTACACGTGCATGTATAGAAACAGTTTTCCTTTGCGATGGACAACTTTGGAGTTTCGAGTAGTCTTCTATAGGCACTAGGCTGTATACTGTATACTGTATGCTGTATGTGTCAACTGTAGAGTGTATAGAGTGTAGTAGAGATTATAGACATTGCACTTTTCATTTCCTACCAGGACTTCCAGGTAATGTGCTTATGTACGACAAAAAGTTTCCCGTGAGAGGCTCGGGCTGTGCTTAATGAGCAGGAAGGAAAAGTCATCTTGTAACTCTTTTGGATTGAGACTCACAAGATCCGTGAATGACCCTCAACATCACATTATCGCCGGCTTTACACTGAAAGGACCTGTATCCCTCTACCCTTCATTCTGTACCAAGTGTGTGCGTACCGTTGGTTTATGGACAGAAGCTCCAAGTATACTTGTACCACTTTTTCTAATCATTAAATCTCCTTACGTTAGTGAGGCGAGATGCAATGTAATGGGTAATCGTTGATGTGGTCGGACTTGGTTTGGCTTGCTTTGCTTTGCTTGGCATAAGTATTGGCTTTAGCTTTGGCTTTACTATTTCAACTGGTATTGGTTGGTGTTTGGTGTTTGGTGTTTGACGTTCGGGGTTTTCTCATCTCTACGCACTGCCGTAGGCTGCAAAAAGTGTTCATTACTTTTTTCTCAAGAGGAAGACGGTAAATTCATGTTTCCGGCACATGGAACATAAAATCTACGTGTATGTATTGTACTGCATATGTACTTTTCTACACAGATGCACTGGAATTCTGGATTCTAGATTCTGGATGTACTTTTTATTTGCGGTTCAACGGGTTTTGCCCACTGAACTGAAAAGATGCCGAGAGGATGTGAATATGAGCATTGAGCATTGAGCACTAAGAATCACCATCTTCATGTCTATTTGAGCTACTAGCCTTTGAAGGGTGAAAGAGGAAAGGTGGTCGAAGTCGAAATCGGTATCGGCATCGATATTGGATTTATTGGGAGAAAATTATTGTGTGTACTTCCTTCACACACTCATCTTGACTTTCAAGTCCACGTCCAGCTCAAACTTGAACTCAAAAATTCAGAAGTGAAAATTCTACAGTAGAGCCATCAGCTAGCTTGCCACACAAACCCTCGAGCTACGATATTCGATTTCAAAGCTTTGGCTTCCAGTTTCCAGCAGTTTTCATGAAGACTCTCGTTTTATATCTACCAAAACCCAATGCCCAACACCCAAGACAAGATAAAAGATACAAGATACAAGACACAAATGGATGTAATGGACATTATGTATGTAGATACGGGCAATTACATCCTTCATTTCTACATATCTCACACCAATAGATTGTGAGGTTAGCGTTTAGAGTTTAGAGTTGAGAGTTTAGCTGTGCTGTATTTATACTAAAAACAAATCCCCTGCAATAAAACTTGCCCTCAATCCTCAATCCACAATCCACAACCAGTGTATGTGTGTATAGTCTATAGTATATAGTCTATAGTATCAGCCTACATTCTGAATGTAGATTGTAACTACTTGCACACTCAAAGCTCAACGCTCAACACTCGACACTCGACATTCGATACATCAGGTATTAGATACATGAAGGATACAAGCGGAATGGGACTGTATAATAATGTATCCTGTAGTGTACCGTTTTCTGTCTCTTTGAACGCTCACGGTAAATTACAAGCGACCTCAATATAACACAGAATGAGAAAGATGGATGAGTCCTAATACGTGTATAACTCTCCGCGGCTGTCGTAAAAACTAACAGTCTCTAGTCTCTAGTCTCTACAGCAACGATTATTAGGTAGATAGACTGAATGATCGAAATGGAGCCGAGTTGAAACCGGAGCTGGAGCTTGAGCTTCAAAGTGAAAGGATATGAATGGAATCGGAAAGAAGTGCGAGAGATTGGTATGTTGTGTGAAGCTATAGAGATAGTCAAGAGATGAAAGTGAGAGTCGACAAGAGTGAAATTCAAGTGACGGAGGAAAGTGATAGCAATAGTGACTGACACATAAGGCACCAAACCTTCCTTCTCTCGCTCTCTCTCTCTCTTCCAGCCATAACTTTAGAACACAGCCCATGTATCTACATCCTAGATTCTAGATTCTACATTCTACATTCTACACGAGTATGAACATGGACATCTACATGGACATGTATACGAGTACGTAGAAAAAAAGGAGAATAAAACACAGCAGAGCTAGTTTGTGAGTGAATGCGAGTTCCATCAGCCTTTGAGCATTTGAGCATTTGAGCTTGAGTTTGTCTTGACTGTAAATGGAACTGTAACTGTAACTGTGACTCGACTGGTCACGGATTTCCTTCTTCCTCTTGCTTCTCCCTGATGGGAAATTTCTTTTACTCTCTCCAACTACAGCGTACTGAAAGGAATGAGGATACAAAACTTGATCAAGTCAAACCCACTTCTCCTCTTTCTTTTCCTTTTCCTTTCTCTCTTTCACAATTTCCTTTGCCGTTTGTGCGGAGAAAAGACGAGGAAAACTACAGGAGGAATTACGTGGAAGCACGTATCATCTGGATGCACTGTCTACTGCCTACTCTCTAATGCCCGCTACATTACATGTATATTTTGTACATATTTTCATAAGTGTACACTGTACAGTGTATGCATACAGATAATACAGCAAGTTGTAAAGATGTAAAGGACCGTACACCACAGACTACACACTACCGACGACTCCCATTCCAAATTCCTAGATAATACGCTCTCTAGCTTAGAAGACTACGGATTTACTTGTCTTTTTAGGCATCATCGTATAAATTGTAGCGGTGGTGCACAGTGCACATGGCTGTAAACTACGACCTATATGTATACTGTATACTGTGTACTATATACTGTAGAATGTAGGCGATGTAGCATGTAGACTTTCTATTCAAACCGTTTTCATTTTTCTGGGTCGTAGAAAGAAAAGTGTATGAAAAAAAGAGAGGCGGTTGCAATTTCCAAGTGTGACTCTAGATCTGGATGTGGATGTCTTTTTGTTCCATGTCTTGAGAGGAGTCACATTATTTTTATGAGGCTTTTCATTTTCCTCATCTCGTTGAATGTAGCTCTTCTCCATCTTTTCCCCTTCTCTAATAATTCCCAATCCCTAGAAAATAATCTTTCTTGAACGTGGATCAGCAAGTCAACTTAATAACTGTATACTTTATATCCAACAGCCAGCGTACAACGTACAAAGTACAGCGTACAGTCCTTCTTGTCAATACCTTGAGTTCACTAAACACATTTGTAGTATTTTATGAACAGGCATTCTTCGTCTTGCTATTGATATTGAAATTGATATTGATATTGAATCTATGCGCAAAGTTACATTAGATATTGGATATTAGACGCCTTTCAACTGTCAATGTCCATGTCGATGTCGATGTCAACATATGACGGGAACAGTAAGGATAAAGACAAAGACAGAGACAACAAAAACTGACTTGTGTCTCTCAGACTCAGAGTCAGAGTCATAGCCATACTAATGTTTTATGTCACAAGTAGGATGTGAGTTTCATGTCTCTCCTTTTCATAAACTTGCTTTTTACTCCGTACTCCGTACTCTATACTCCACGCAGGCTATAGTACACATTTGACATTGGCGTTGGGTAAATACAATTTTGCCCCTGTTTTTAACAACCTCTTGAGTCTTGCGTCTCGAGTCATGAGTCATGAGCCAGGCCTGGTAATAAAAGTATAATGAGGACGATTAGCATATTTCATCGCGCCTTTCTCGCTGACTAGTGAACTAGGGAAGCAGGGAACTCGGCTTTGGCCCGGATTTTGATCTCTACAAATATTATGAAAAGAATAACGAAAGCTATCATGTTGATGGTACTGCTTACTGCTGATTCAACTTTTACTACCGTACCAAAATTCTAATAACATAGAAGCGGGAGAAAGTATTCCAGAGCTTCGGCTGCCTCTTCAGCATCAGCAGTAGTAGTAGTTGTTGGTATGCACTACTTACATCGTATGGTATAATATAGTGTATACGAAGCAGTTGATGGGAAACCGTAGATGTTGACTATGTAATCAACGGCTTCGTTTTCATTACACTTGTCCTTATCTTTATGATCTTTTTCGGTAATCCTTTTGTAGCGGGCTTACCTTTTATCCTTGATGCTGTATCGTGTATTGAGAATTGAGAATACACGGTAGAGGAGCTGCTACAGTCAAACATATATAAAATAATAGAGTTGGCTCATGTATAAAGTCTCGTGTACAGTGTACAGTATTTCATAGATAAATAGGAAAAATATCATGTAACATGGATAACGCAGGTTGTAGTTTGTCAGCATCTCTACTCTCCACACACTACACATTTTCAGATACTTGATCCATCCAATTTATTATTTACTGTTATTAGCTCTGTTTTCTCCTTCCTTTTTGTCCATTATTAGCTGTATTAGCTGAGCTGTATTAGGTATTAGTACATCAACCAGATTTATGATGACTCCAATCCAAACCTCAGATTATAGATGATGCTTAACTTTTAACTTACCTGTAGTCTCTACTCTCTAGTCTGTGGTATTGAACGTAGGCTGGCTTTTGATTTCTGTTCTGTCTGCGCTTCTGTCCTGAAGTCGTAAATTTTCAGGATAAAACTACAAACTACTTTGTACAATGTACAATACTATCATGCTATGCAACAAGCTCAGATGAAGAGGAGAACGCACAAAATTACCAATTGTCAATTTTCAACGTCACTGACATTGAAAAACGACATTTATAATATTGTAGTCACCTGCATTTAACCTTGAGAGAAGCGATCGAATTTTGGGATGAACCTGCAGTATTTTTAATTAAAAAGAGATTCTAACTTCTAACTTCCTGTTAACTTTGTAGCTCGACGTTAGGCATTTGACATGTTTCATGGAGACTGAAAAACATGATTAAATATCGTCACACATGTGAACGAATAAAGGGATGAAAGGATTGGCTATTTGTCTATTTAATGGTTAATTCTTTAAATTTATAGCTTGCGTATTTTCAAGCAGGACAAGTCACAGCAAAGAAAATTATACTAGTCGGACATTCAGTTTCAGTTTATAAATTTACAAGGTAGTCCAGATTCCAAATTCCAATGGGAAAATGATGGTCTCACTTTTCAAATACCTTTTTCTATCCACAGGAACAAAGAAAAACTTGTGACGCAAAATTCTGTTTAAACATTCAACATTCAACATGCAAAGAATAAATACTAAATACTGGAGAAAAAAGTTTAATATATGATTACTCAGAAAATTAACTTCAACATCTAGTGACGAAAACAAGTCTTTGTTCTGATTTTTTGAATAATCTTTCATTCCTTTTTTAAGCGTGTTCTGTCTCGCCACTTTGACGTTTTGACGCTTTATAGGCTGTCAAATTTATACAAATCACAGTTTATCATGCCAAGTACATAATCTCAGATGGAAATAATATATATAATTCCAAAACTCAGAATCCAGAATGCAGAATCTAGAGTCTGAATGGCAGATTGTACAATGTACATATTTGTTAACTGACTGCCGAACTAGGGAATCGAGAAGCATATTTGATTTGGTTTAATTTGATTTAGTTTGATTCAATTATTACGATTAATTCTTTTCTAAAACGGAGAAGATGCTGACTGTATTGTTTTGTAGTTTGTACTGACAGTGAGTACAAAGTACAAAGTACAAGGTACAATTTAGCAGGAAGAGCCTGATTGATAAATTCTGCATGTTATTTACTCGTCCTTTGTTTATACCTACTGTTTACTATTTACTATTTACACAATCTTGCTTTGCGCCACTTTGATCTTTTCCTCTTTCCTTCCTTGTTTTGCCTGCATCTACAATCTAGATTCATGCACTGTGTACTCGTAAACATAATATCTAGATTTTAGATTCTAGAATCCATGTAAAAGTCAAGAGACAAGAGACAAAAGTCAAGTCAACTAACGTACGACGTACGACATTGGAAAATGTTTAAATGATGAAGAAAAAAATCTCGTTATTTAAATGGTGTGTGATTATTATTTACCATGTATTCTGTGATATTTTATTTACTTTTGTTTCTCTTTATTTGATTTTCAGACGCAAATGGAAATCTGTCGGATCCTGAAGCACCACCAGCAAATTATGGTCGACGACGGAGTCGAGCAGTGCTCTATCAACTGTCTGGCCACTACAAACAAGATAGAAGGAAGTCTAAGCTGAAAATCAATAACGTGAGTCGAGTTCAAACTTATTTTCTCTATCAATAACTTTTCTCTATCTCTCTCTCGTTTCTCGTTCTTCGTTCTTCGTTCCTGGTTGGGTTTGGTTTGGGTTGGTTGGTTCGTTCTATCTTCAAACTTATTTTAGATTTCTCTCGCTGTCCAATTCCAATTCCAATCTCAATCTCCTCAGCAGTTAAGCCGCGTACGGTGACTTTTATCAGTATATATTATATGGGCAGTGTTATAGATGTGGGTTGTAGATATATTATATATTATGTGTATTTATGATAAGTCGGCTGTCGGCTTTTGGTCCTTTCTCTCTTTCTCGGTCTCTTCCGCATGTACAATGTACAGCGTGATATTTTCCCTTCCTCGTTCTGTACATTTTGAGGTACAAAACGCATGTACAGTACACAGTACACAGGTAACCTTAAACAGGAGACAGGAAGAGCAGGAGCAGAAAAGTTAGCCAGTCCACCTATTGAACGGGAATCCTTTTTTCTTTTCACCTTCTGATGACAGCCGACCGCCGACCATGACATTACGTATGAAATCACATGTATTGCTTTACTTCCTCCTCCGCTCTTGCGATAATTCCACCTTGTCTTTTATCTTCCTATCTTCTACGTACATGTGTATATATAATATACAAGTCCAAAAATAATAATGTGTGGTCAACTCGAAGCTCGAGACTTGAGACCACACTTCAAAAAAAACTTGTTCTCTTTTAAGTTGATGTCGTCATGTCGCTGAGCCATCGGATCAAATGAACACTCAATAACACTACAAGTGTCGCCGAACCCAGAACTCAGAACACGGAACCTTCAACTTCAAAACGATCGCCATGATTACATTATTTTACTCACTCCCACATCAAACTCGATGAAAAAAGTACAACTGTGTTTTATTTCTAACCTTTTCCTGTGCATTGAAGTGTGTACTCTAGACTCTATGCTCTAGACTCTAGACTCTTTGATTTCAAAATTCAATAAAGTAACTAAATTAAATTATTTATCTTTCCTTTTCATTTCCTCCAAATTTTTAATCAATTCAATAAAGATGGATTAACTTGCATAGGAATTGAAGCTAATAGAATACGAAGCTACATTTACAATGTTCAATGTACAATGATACTTACGTTTCAGCATTTTATGTTTGAAATCCTGCATTTCTACCGTATGCTTTTCTATGGAATACTCTAGAATCTACAATGCACAATATACAAGAAGACAACAAAACCTACAAGGACCAATAACAAAACTCGGAGTCTGGAGTCTGGATTTCGGATTAAAATATTATGAGAGACTTTTTGTACATGATAAAAATGCATAGATTTCATTTCACTACATTTTCCTGTTTACATACCAAACCAAGAACTAGAAAAGGAAAATTCAATGTGTTAGGAGTTTCGAGTTTCGAGCTGGGATTTGCAAGTTATGAGATGAAAGAAAATTGTGTAGTTTTGTCCTCAGACCACGGATTATGAAATAGACTACAGCCATGTATACATTTTGCATTATACATTGAAGATTTACCTCCGTCGGCACTCGTTACTCGTTATTACACCTGTACAGCTGAACAGAGCCAGGTTGTTCATTTTGTTTTTGTTTCCTCCGTGAATTCACATGTTCTGGGAAATGGAATGGAATGAAATGAGACGAAACTAAAACTATAGTGTTTCAAGTTTTCTTTTGGTACTCTTATGTTAAACAGAGATGGTTTTTGGTGTCGCAATTTCATATTGCAAAAGAGGAGAAAAGTTTATCCTCTTCATATTCATAGTTCTTAGTATGTACATTGTACAATGTAGAACCTGAAGATATGTGTACAAAATAGCTAATAATATAGAATATAGGCTACACGGTACACGGTACATGACATGTAACATGCAGAGTGCAGAGTACACAGTTTTTCAAGCAATCAAGATAAAATAATTTAGAATGTTGTTGTACAAACCTGGAGCCTAGAACCTGGAACCTGGAGGAGATTATAAATGTTTGGTAGAGAAACAGCAGAGTTTTGAGGAAAAGGTGATTATCTAGAGACGAGAAAGTAGAAAGTAGAAACTAGAATCTAGACACAACATATAGAAATGAGAGAAAGTTGAATTTCATGAAAAGGAATGAGGATGATGAGAATGAGGATCAGAAGATGAGCGGTTTGTATTTTTGTAGAAGTATACGTGTACGGGGATGGTGGACGCTGTACAGTGTACACTATACATAATACATATCAAAGCTCCTTTCCTGTCCTTTTCTGTTCTGTTCTGTCCCGGCTTGGCCATGTCTTGCTTGTCATCACGAAAGAAGATTAAAAGATTTTGAACCTTACAACTCCAACGTCGTCTCCGTCTTGACGAGAAGTTTTCCAATCTGCTTTAAGTGAACAGCGTATACTCTGTAGTGTAAACTGTGGAGTGCAGGCTATTGTATCTATATCTGAAGCAACAGTAGCACCACAAGATACGAGATATAAGACAAAGTTTGCAAAAATGAGCCTTGTACATTGTACACTGTATAGTAAAGAATAATATGTAATACGTAATGTATCACCTAAAATAAAGAAAGAGATTTTCTCCTTTCTCCTTTATACAGTCTGATAGACTTTGACTACATGTACTTTTTTCCCTACTCATGGCTCATGATGAATGGAAAACATATGTTTAATTAATATGTGCTGTTTATTTTCCAACTTTTTCCCTGCAAAACGGGATGAGATGAGTTGGGAAGATTCAAGTTTCAAATGTATCTAGTATCTACCATAAGATGAGAGAGAAAAATGCGATAGAGAAAAAGTGATACACGCGCTCAATTTTTTTACAGTTATTAGTGACTTACAAATCTCCGAGTTTTTTTCCTCAATCCTCAACCTCAACTTTCTCTCTTCTGTATATTATACAAAAATACTAGGGAGTAGACAGTAGTCAAGTTTGTTACTTTCCTTACATGTATCTAGTTTATTTTTCCACTTACTCTAGTAGACTACTCTACTCTACTCTACTGTATTCTTCTTTCTCTCCTTTCCTTCTCATTTCGTCCAAATGTTCTTGTGGAAATCCCTAAAGTTTCCAGCGACTGGAATAAAAATGTATGCATACAATTTTGCTTTCTGCTACTTTTCGTGTCCCAGTATCAAAGTTTCTCCATAATTATTATTGCGAATGTGGAGTGTGGAGTATGCAGTGTATCACTTCCGCCTTTTCCTCCTCCATAGTCGACAGTCGACACATACATCTAAAGAACGGCCTCTGCTTCCACTGATCCTTGTTCAAATGTTTCAAAATTCTAGAAGCCAGAATCCAGAATGTAGACACCGAGATTTTGAGATTTGTGAGAGTGTTGTTGAAATGTGTGCACTGTCAGTTTTATGTGATGAGCTAGCGAAAATGGAATTAAAAGTGGAATTGGATTTGGAGAATAAAATTGAAAGTGCACATGCTTCCTCTCAAACTTTCTCCTCTTACTCTTCGTACTTGATAAACTATGAAAATGAGTGCACTGGGTACTCTATAGTGTATAATGTATTGCAGAGTATTGCAACATACAAAATCTGGAATCATATGGTTTGAATGAACAAAAAAGAGGGAAATGAAGCAACAGTTGTTTTTTTTGCTGAGCAAGTAGTAGTTGTAGTCGCAGTGGTTTCTACTTTCCATTATACCTAAATACTACAAACACGAATCTGGCTGCTGAGAGTGGGAAGATAAAGATGTCGAGAGAAAAAACAAGAAAAGAAAAAAGAGCACGACATGTAAATTTTCTGAATATTTTTGTTTTTCTTAAAGCACCTTTTGCAGCCCTCGGAAGCCCCTTTGCCAGAGTACAAAACAGCCGCAATTGAAAAATCCAGATTCGTCCTCTCGCATTACGGCATCTTTAAAAGCTGTTGGGACTGGCTCATACTGGTAAGTTAATACTGATGGATATTTTCCAGTGCCTTGAATATTGAATGTTGAATGATTTCGAAATTTCGACGGGATTTTTGTTGAATTCGGCCTTGTTGATTCATGTAGTTTTTGTTTTATTTCAGCTGTCAACATTTTACGTGGCTATTGTTGTTCCATATAACGCCGCATTTGACGACCCCAATAATCGAAATGTAAGCAAAAAATACCGTTCCATCACGTTTCTTATAACTTACGATTTACTATCTATTTGTTAATCATGAATCATACTCAAGAATTACTTTATCATGAAAGATTGTTTAACAAATTGTATTTGAAATCAATTTCAGAAATTTGTGGGTGACGTCGTTGTCGAAATTCTTTTTATTATAGGTATTTAATTACTCAGATATTATCTATTTAAATTTTCATTCCCCTATTTAAACATTTTTTCACGACTGTATTTCCTAATCCTTACTCCTACATCCTACATCCGACACTAAATCCTGGAGACATATTGAAAGCCATAATTTTTTATTATTTGGCATGTGCATACAAAGTTTCCATTAAAATTGGGCCAGTAGTCAGTAGTGAGTAGTCAGTTGTTAGTATCACTTGCCGAAACCCGAAATACATTTATACTTGAACTTGATTTATTGAGCAAATAAAAGATCCGCCAAGATGACACTCCAGACTCTTTTACTTTTGTGCTAGTACATTATGTCAAATTTAGTCTCCCTACTCCTACCTCTTTTATCTTTTATTGTAACTGACCTACATAGAAATTTCACATTACTTTTGCACATATGAATCTATATCGATATAAGACAGGACACAGAACATACGACAAAATGTAAAAAGTTTCAAGGATACACTACCAATACCAACTGCCAGCAAAAATTCTGCCTACGAATCTTTTATCTAAAGTCTAAACTCTAAAGTTTTTCCGTTTTTGAGTTCCTTGAAACTTTTCCTCGTCAAGTGGGGAAAGAATGCAGTTACTTATGCAAGTTTTACTGTACACTATAAACCATAATATACTTGTGTGTAAAACTGAAAACGTATGCAATCTTGTTGAACTCGTCATAAAATTGGTTTCTTGGTTCAGTTTGGCCCTTTGCTATTACTTTACAAGTACATACAAGAAGAGAATATAAGAAGAAGATATTTTAAGCTTTAAATCATATTGTCAGTTACAACATGCGATGAGATACCGGATTTTTCATGTACCATATTGTAATCTATTGACAAACTGCTAACTGCTTTCAGTTTCAATTTTCAATGAGCTCAAAGCTCAAATCTCAAATCCAAAAAATAGTCAGTCATCCATGCACTGTGAAATATGAATAATATTGACTTCACGACTCTAAACTACGTACATATTTCATTACCGACATTATTATTATTTTCAGGGGCATGAGGCATGAGTAAACAGATTTATTAACAAAGGTTCGTTTGTCTTTAATACAAAACACACAATGCACAATACAAAACTTTCATTTAGAGTTCAGAAGAACCAAGTTTCGCAGACAATCATGAGACTATTTCCTATTTCCTCTAGTTTAAAAATTCAAAACTGTATGTTGTCTGTGTACTTTATGTACAAAATAGAGCGTCAATTTATGTTGAATGTTGAGTGTTGAGGGCACCTGCAAAATCTGCTAATGAAATACCTATGTACATAATACTGGTTACAAGTTTACGTTTACTTTAGTTCTACTTGCCTTTCTCTTTGTAAATATTACTGACATCTTCCCGTTTCTCTGACTCTGGATGTGTTTGTTTGTTTGTCTAGCACATCCTTGAATGCTTTGGATTGATCTTACAGTTATTACAAGACACATATAAAGTATAAAGTACGCTCAATGCTCAATGTTAGGGCCACTGTCTACCGTCTACAGGAACAACCAGGAACACCAGAGCACACGAGTACAAAGAGAAAGGGAAATAGATGAGATGCATAAAGTCTTTATGCAGATTGTACATCCACAAATACTAATAAATGAATAGCAAAAGAGTTTTCCGCTCAACATAAATGTGTAGAATGGTGTAGTTTGTTCCGAGTTGTGAGAATATCTGCACAGCAACCGCAGTAGCAACATCTCACGACTGTCACAAGATTATTCATTCATTATTCACCAGACTCCAGAATAACTATGCAAAATGCAAATGTGCGTATTTAGTATTTAGGTAGAAAGATAGATATTTATTACTGTTCAGTTCAGCGTATAGTGTACAATGTACAGCAAACAACATGTACTTATTCAATATGTGTAAAGTGTATTTCAGCCACACATTCATCTGTCTGTCTCTAGTCTCTAAATGTAATCAAATAAGTACAAAGGGCAACACTAATACCAAAACATTTACTAGATTATTTCCTTTTCCAATTTTACCGTCTCAACCCTGAAACAACACGTTTGTAATTTGCATGGTCGTAATTATGCATGAATGCACAATGTTTTTTGTATAGTATGCAAAAAGTTTTTTACTATGTAGATAGTAAATAGGCTCAATGCAAACAAGTGATCAATAAAGAAACCCACAGAAAACTCAACCACATGTAACATTTCACAATTTTCTATTTGGTTTCCCCTTTCCTGTACAAATACTGAATATAAATACCTTTCCCTCCAACCTACAGTCTAAAATCTACAGTCTACAACCTACAGCATGTTCTTTAATTAAGATAAAATCAAAATAAAATCATAATTACGATTAACTATGTACGTGGGTTGCTGGTTATTAGTGTTTATGATAATACGCTATTTTCCCACAGATATTGTCCTTCATTTCCAGACGACTTTTGTAAATAGAAAAGGAGAAGTGGTCTCAAATCCGAAAAAGATAGCCGTTAATTATTTAAAAGGATGGTTTCTACTTGACCTTTTATCCGCTTTACCATTTGACTTAATTTACATAGCCTTGGACGATGATGTCTCTCAAGTAAGCTCACATTTCTCATTTTATTTACCCTCTTTTAATAATAATAATTTTCCAAAATTCTGGTGAAAAGTCAAAACAGGTTACTATTTGTATCACAAACCACAACACGGAAAAATAAAAACAATATTTTCTATGTGTGCATCTACATGAAGAATCAAAACGATGCATTACAAATCTGAACCTGCGATGAATGGATTAGAAAGTAGTTGAAAGTTTAAGCCCAGCATAAAGATACTACAATAATAAAATAAAATAAGCTCACAAAACCTTAAAGTATATTATTCATTATCTAATTTATAATAAAGACAATTGAGAAGTAAATACTTCCAAAATCTCCAGACTTTTACTTTCTGTAATTAATTTTCTATGTTGAACCAATTCAGCAGTGTTGGGAATACTTTTATCTTTTATTGTATTTTATAACAGATGACGGACCCATGACACGTGTATTCATGTATGTTCCCATGTGTAAATATATATATATTGTTTGCATAATATTCCTTTTGCGCTCCAAAGTCTGGCGTTAACAAAATAGCATCAAGTTTATCAAGTTAATGAAGACGTTCAAAAACATGAGGATTGTAAGTAGCTTGTACTCTACGTGGGAGAAATTTCCACAACTTGTCCGCATGAGTGACGGATTGAAAAGCACTAGCTGACTTTAGCATATCATAAAATATTTTGTGTTTCTAACTTCTAACTACTGACAAGGAGAAAATTAGAAGGAAAGGAAAGGAAACAACCTAGAGTAAATTTTCAACATCTAGCATTAAACCACATCAAACATTTGCTTCTGAAAGAACCGTGACATTTCACTTGTTTTCTCGAATGTCGAGCGTCTAGTGTCGAGTGTCAAGAGACCTCTTTAGGGATAATTCTGGTACTTTCCTCTGCTTACAAATAACAAACATGTATAAAATAGGAATGTACCGTAGAAAATAATTATTGTACAAACTATAAATATATTAGTAAATCGAGTACATAGTTACTGGATGTTGGATGTTGGATGCTACATGTCAGCCAGAAACCAAAATATCTACATTCTACACATAAATGAACTTCAGGAAATTGCTGTTCCTTTTATATATTAATTATAAATGTCGGAGGGATGCCTACAGGGCCCATTATCTTCTAGCATTCCGACTAGTGACTTGTGACTTGTGACTTGCGACTTGCCTTCGTGTGTTTACTTCCAGGTCAGTTGTAAATTGGACCAACATAAACTACTAACTAACCTCTCCGTACACTCATTTATACTTCATTAAGATAGATGGTAATTATGATGACCTGCTAAAAACAAGTATTTGACTGATGAATAGTATGTAGTATGTAAAAGGTGCAATAGCTGCACTATAGCTCCTGGTAATTTGAACAAAATCTGAGCTCATACATGTATATGTATATGATATTAGACTTAGTTTGGTTGCAATTTTCGAGAAAAACTCGACGAGTTTATAATTAAATGATACCATGAAATTTACATACATGTACATTATTTTTTGTATACATGCCCAGTCTATTCGAGTTGGAGCTAGAGCCAACTTTTCAGTAATCGTTTCGTTTCAGAGTAATCTAGTTATAATATGAGTATGTTTTCTTTCTCAGCTGATGGTTGTTGTGGCCTTAATTTTTGGCAAACGTAATAGACCATCGCGCCTCTGTTTTTAGTTTGTATACTGTCTACTCTTTTATGTTTGTAAATCCAGAGGAAAATTCCTTATCCCTAAATAGGCTAATATCGGTGCAATTACCATCACTCACAATCAACAATCAACGCACAAGCAACGGAATGCAATTTGTGAGAACAAAAAATAGAACACTCATGTTAAAACTTTGACTTCTACAGAGCATCTTCTATTGCTGATTGCTGTTTGCTCATGTTTTTTAAAACTCTTTTAGTACTTTCGATTTTCGATTACTTTTTTTTACCATTCATAAAGGCAGATTTTGTATAATGCACGTTTTTGAAATGTGTGTAGTGTGTACTATGCAGATGACTTATAACAAGATGGGATTAAGTAGTAGGAAAATAATCATGTTAATTTTCAGAGACTAATAGAATTCACGTCTATGTGTATGTAATTTAATATTCATTAGCGCCTTGGAAGAATTCACCTGCTAAAACTGACGCGTCTGGTACGCTTAGCACGTCTTCTTCAAAAAATGGATCGGTACTCTCAATTTTCCGCTGCTATCCTTACCCTCCTCATGCTTTGTTTTACGCTGGTAAGAATCATTAAATAAAACTAATTGTAAGATGCTCGCAGAACCATAATCATTTTCACTGTGGAATTGATGTTGCAATTTGTAATAATTATAATGAATTTCAGAGTTATAAAATAAATCATGTGTGTACCTACTTTTGAGCCTTCCTGATTAATTAGGTTGTATTATAATTTTAAAATATTCTTTTTTTTCAGGCTGCGCACTGGCTAGCATGTATTTGGTACGCAATAGCTGATCACGAAATGAATAGCACAACTGACCTTAGCTGGAAACTTGGTAAGAAACGCTCCTTTTGCATCTGTAATCTGATCTGTAGTTTTTAAATATAGAAATACAAAATGTGCAATCACTTTTGAATGAGTAGTGCAATTTTACGATCTTGTCTTCCATTTTCATTAAATGCTCTGCTATTTGTTTTAAATACTCTGAACATAATCTCTATAAAAGGTTTTGGTAGATAATTGAAAATAAATTTGTATATACATGTGTACGCGATATATTCTGTATTCTGTGCATAACACATAAAACGAAACAAGAAATGTAAATGTAAATGTAATTTGTCACACGTCACATGTGGTAGCTCAATCCAATGTAAAATATAGTACACTTTAACTTTTTAAGTACCTTTGGATCTTGTACACTGTGTGTTGTAAGTTCTAACAACAGTGTCATCTGATAAATTAAAATCTTACCTTATTTTATGCATGAATGTAAATAATTCTGACAGGGAAAGTTGAGGAGGAAACATGTGATCTATATTTACATTAAATAGACTTTCTTTTGGACAAGCTATTATCTTACCGTCGTAAATCGTAAAATATATATAGCTTTCGAGTCTAGAGTTGCATTTATATCTTCCAGTCTTCCAGTATCCTTTAGAGTGGTGTCACGAAATGTGTTTTTGGTTGTTGGGGTCTCATAAAAATGGTGATAAATCAGATTGTTATGAGACATGCTTCTGTCACAGATTGAATTATTTTTTAATTAATTTTTAGCCACCGTGGTACGGTGTATGGATGATAACTTTAATGCTAGAAAACCTCTGTTCTGTTTTTTTCAGGCTGGATGCATGCACTAGCTGAAAGACTTGAAGTTAATGTTAAAAATGTTACAACAGCAGAAGCCTATGTGACTGCTCTATATTTCACATGCTCCAGGTAAGTACACAATACACAACCAGAGTACCTCTAGTACTGAAACGAGTAGAAAACAACTGACTGATGGACTAAATTCCAGTTTCCTATGAAAACCTACGGAATACGGAACTTTTTTCCATTTTAGTTGTTTGTTGTTTTTCACTTGTATATCATAATGTATTATACTTTAGGTAGAATTCTCATTTTACTTTCTCTTTCATTTTGCTCAATGCTGATATTGTATGGCTTGTTTGTTTGTTTGTTGTTTGGGATTTCAGTTTGACCAGTGTCGGATTTGGAAATGTCTCGGCAAATACATTACCAGAAAAGATTTTTTCCATTCTCACAATGCTTGTTGGAGGTAAATAAAGAATAATACAGAAAAACATGAACAACATATAACATGGTAGAAACTACAGACTTTCGTCGTCTCAAACTTTTGCACCGCCGTGATTTCATTGTGATAATGTACGTAAATTTTATTTTCACCATATTTCAGCATTGATGCACGCCATGGTTTTTGGTAACGTGACTGCCATTGTCCAACGGATGTATGCTAGGTACAAAACCACTGTCTTTTAACCTACGGAAAACCACTGTCTTTTTTACTTCTGATTACAATTTGTGATATTATTTATTATTTCTGGACGGTTAGATATTGTCTTGTATCTTGTATCGTGTATGTGTATGTATACAGTTATTGAGTAATGAGCAATCAATGACTATTTTCTCTTTTCTTAGACGGTCTCAATATCAGAGTAAATGGCGAGATTTGAAGGACTTTTTAAAACTACATCAAATTCCTTCAGAGCTGAAACAACGTGTGCAGGATTATTTCCAAACAATGTGGGCGCTCAATCATGGAATAGATCCACATGAGGTATCCAATACTCATAAATTGTTCTCAGAATATAAACGAATATAGATATTTTGATACGTAAAATTTTTGTACAAAAACCAGCTAGTTTATCCCACCATGTGCATTGTGCACAGAAAATAATTTAGTATTTAGTACACAAACCCATACAACTTGCATCATTCTAGTACAGCTCCCACAATTCACTCTGGTGAAAAAAGGTGTTTATTCAGTTGCTTCAAACTCCTTGAAGGTTTTCCTTCGGGAATCTCAAACCTCAAACCTGAAAACTTTATTACTAGACAATTATATGTTTACCTCAAAAGGGAATAAAATAATGTTTCCGGAATCCAGATTCTAGATTATTCCTTCAGCAATATAAGTTTAACTTGTACATTGGACACATAGTTTTATTTTGTATACGTGTAGAAAATCCGAGAAAGTAAAAGTTGTTTGGAAGGTATTTACTATTTACGTTCTATGTTCTATTAGAAAAATATTAATTCTCCAAATAGTCCTTTCACGGAACTTTTGGGGCCAACTGAAATTACATTCCATACGTAAATAAGTATTTTTCCTTTTATTCCTGTCTCATGTCTTATACACATAACACATCTATATCTCCACATAATTAAAACAAAATAGAAAATAGAGATGTTTATGGTTAACAGTGGTCATGATCCAGAATCCAAAATTCAATTTCTCAATGTTTTTGATTAAGTCTCTCTTTACTTTGTAAAATATCCGCTGGTTAAAAGTTATAATAGGCATTTTGAAATAAACATTTGTCTTGTGTGAATCGACCATCGGTTGAAAATTAAAAATCTCTTTCTACTTTCTACCCGTTTCACAATCCATCCTAATATGTATAGTAAACAAACAAAAATGTGATTTTTGACAAATGGGTATTTACTCTAATTCACCATTGGCGTTGTGTTTTTCCGAATTCTGAATTCCAAATTAACGACATTTGATATTTTCTTGTCAATTTTGTAGACACTGAAGGAATTTCCAGAAGAGTTACGAGGCGATGTTTCCATGCATTTACACAAGGAGATTCTCCAATTACCAATTTTTGAACCCGCTCCACAAGGCTGCCTCAAGCTTCTCTCACTTCACATTCGCTCTTGTTTCTGTGCTCCTGGGGAATATCTGGTAAAGATGATTTGGATTTTCAATATTTTTCCACCTGCCTGCAACTCTATACTCTACATTCTATACATAGTTTTTTCAATTACTTTAAGTGTCATTCAAGTTTTCTATTCGATTTTGTGCCAGATCGGAGCTCTTAAATTCAATGTTCAAGTACCAAATATTTATATGAGTCCTGCATGGAAGTTACAGAGTAAACAGAGAACCGAGGCAGAAAGAAAGAATTGGACAAAAAAAAGAAAGCTATTATTATGTTTGTTTATTTACAAATTCTAGGTTCACAAAGGAGACGCCCTTCAATATATTTACTACCTTTCCAATGGTTCAATGGAAGTTGTGCAATGCAGCATGGTCGTAGCAATCCTTGGTAAGTTGCAATGGACTTTTGATAAATATAACTACTTATTACTGTACAAGTAATTATTGCAAGTAATAAAATTATTTGCCGTATTTGATGTCGTCAATTGACTTTCTTATCATTTCACTTATATAATTAACAAGTATAGTTACAATTGTAGGTAGTTCACAAGTTTACAAGTTGGGACATAATAAAAACAGGTGCTGTAGTAGTAAATAGTCAATAGAAGTACAAGTGCTTTAATAGATTTCATAACTAAGTAATAACTGTACGTAAGACATCTGGTTGAAAAACACCACGCTCTACAACCTACAACTTTTTCAGTAAATGCAAAGTCAGAGGCTCTGAGTCTCAGAGATTCTAGTGTCTATCTTCACTAATTAGCAGAAAATGTAAACATCTTCGTGTATGTATAATTTCGAGGTTTATCTAAACGAAAAGGCCATGTTCCATGTCTATAACATGGAACATGGCCTTTTCGTTTAGATAAGCCTCGATTTGTAACTATTACCTATTCCTCTTTCTCTCTCTCTCCCTTGAACTCCGTGTGTGATATAATGCTTTCAACTGATGAATTACGTGTATCAAATGCAAAGACCATGAAAATTCCATGTTTCACCAACCTAATATTTCATAGGGAATTCATTATTCAATATCAATTTATTTCCTGTACATTCTACATCAAAAAATCTCTCTCACTTTCTAGCACTTCCGATGCAAATGCTCTTTAGACTTTAGACTGCTACTTCATGTAATATGTATAATGTATACGGTCAGGTTTGCTTTAAAAGTATCCATGATATTGCAGTTGTAAACGCGAAACATTTTGGGTAGTTGAGTATAAAATTGGGTTCATTTTGCTGCCATTTCAGATAAATAAATGCACATCGTCGTATGTCTGATTTATGTAGTATTTCTTCACGAGCCAGCATTGAGTGAAATTTATTTTTATACCTTTTATTTACATATCTTCATTTTCTTCATTTTAATATGTCATTTACTATAGGTAGTTTATTATGAATCTAATAGTTGAACGTTGAACCAAAGCCACTCAGATGGAAATAATTCTTATTTTTACAATACTTTTATATTTCGATCTGTCGACGTTTTTCGTGAGACAGAATGAATAAATGTTCACATTTATGATAATGTTTTCATATTCCAACGCGTGTACAATGGACAATAAAAATATAATGTACGTACTGGAAACCGCTTGTTGCAGTTTTGACAGCATGTTATGAGCTCAGAGAGAATACAGTACTACTCACTATTTATACTAGGTACATGGAAATACAAAACTACGACGAATAAAGTTCCAAAAATTCAGATAATCTTTCTAGGAATTCTAGGTCAAACTTGTCAGTGTATAGTGTGTACAATAGAATGACAGCAAGACATTAGAAGCTCGAAGCTGTTCAACTAACAATTTATTATTAAAGGGTGAAGATGGCAAAATTGTTTCCTTATTTGGATTCATTTACGCAGCTGGAAATTGAATTTCCATTCAAAATTAATTTTTAAATGTATCTTCTGCATAATTTAGGAAAAGGCGATTTGATCGGTTCAGACATCAGTCAACAACTAAGTACAGGCTATGAAGTGGCCGTGAAAGCCTCGAGTGACGTTCGAGCTCTGACATATTGTGATCTGAAAAGTGTTCATATTCCTGGTTTAATCGAAACACTGAAACTTTATCCTGAATTCCAAAATGAGTTTGCTCATGACATTCAACATGACCTCACGTACAATTTGAGAGAAGGGTAAGCTAGTACATTACACCTAATAAAATATCGATGCGTATGCAAAAAGCTAAATTTTGTTTTTTGTTGGAATACTGATGTATTTTCTTGCCTGACCTTAATGTATCACAAAGGTATGAAGCTGATGCAGAAGCTGACATGGGTCCTGGTGGTCAACCTTCACTAACTCTGCCTTCAATTAGTGAGGATGATGAAGTGGAAGAGGATGATGATGGTCAACGGTTACTTACAGCCAGGTATGTATCATATAAACTATAAACAGACAAATATGTTTGTCAGTCTCACTTATAATATTTCATAATTTATTTGATAAATCATGTGCAGGGAAAGTGAAAAGTATAATGACATTTTCCTAATTCTTTCAATTCTGTATTGCAAATTGCAGATCAGAAGATAGTCGTTCTTTCAGTAGCAAATCACCTTTGTTGTCACGTGAAAATGGAACGAGTAAACGATCTCTATCGGAATGTGGTGATAATGCAAGTACTGTTGAAATCCAATCAGAACTAATAACCTTAGCTCACGAAATGAGAAATTTGGTTAAAAATTTGGAAAAGACTACCGCTACTGTTGGTACACAAACGGAAGCGGAAAAAAGCTCTCATTGGGTATCCAGTCCTTCAATATTTAAACAAACTGCACAAACATAAAAGATATTTTTATTGTAATTTATAGGGAAGCTTGGGATAAAAAACTGCAAATTTAAACGTTAATTAATTATAGTTAATAGAGGAGGTGCGAAAGTTAGCAATGTAACAATGAACTACATCCTACACCTGTTGGCTCTCGATATTACGATATTCAAATTTACAATCCTTTTTTTCTAGAAGTAGATGAAGCGTTTAATATTGGTATCTGTATAAAACTAGGTACACATTTTAATGCTACTTTTAATTTTTAAAATACACATTCTAATGCCCAAAGAATCTTAAGCATTATCCCATTTTCTTGGTGGCTCACAATTTCCAAATTCAGGATATCAGTACTGCTTATTCAGTAGGTAAATCCAAGTAAATACAAATGCTACGTCGTCTATGTGAGCACTTGTGAATTTCATTCACATTTTTGGGTTCCGCCGTTTTCAAGTATTAACAATTTTTCCAAGTGATGTTTTCTATTGGGAACTATAAAAACATGCAAGTTTGTTTCAACAAATTTTGTAGCATGTTACATGTTGAACGCCGTTTTTGAAAATTCTCTATACTAAGTACTGATCCCTAGTCTATCACAAATGGAGTAAAGTTACAAGGGTAAAACTGTTAACTGTCAACTGTTTTCATTGAGTAATCTTTGAAATGAATAAATAATAGAAAAGAACACGCGGATTTTATCCCAGGTTCCCCTAAAAATGTCTTCGAAATAAAGTTACACACAAGCGCAAACAATTTACAATGATTATTCACTTAAGTACACATGTTACATAATATTTAATTAACATGATATGAAATAAGAAATAAGCGATAAAAACGGTATGATATTTATTACTTAAAATAGCATGTACAATGTAAACTTTGATGTTTACTGTTAAAAATAACACAAAGAGTAACTAAGATCACAATTTTAATGGTAAAACATGAACATGAGAATTTATTTGCGATTAGCGATTAGCTTTACATATTATGTACAATGCACACCTGTACAACATAAAATAAGCGTTACTGTATTATTATTTCTAATTTCTTTGTTTTTCTTATATGTGTGTCTAATGACATACCAAAAGATCCGTTTAGTAGCTCAATTTTAATCAAATGTTTCATCTTTTATCTCAAATCTCAAGCACATTTTATAATGGTCGTTCGGAGTTTTGGTGAATTTACAAGAGTTAACAGTGACATTTTTTATTTTCCATGAAATTAATGTTTTTTTACGCATCAAGTAGCTTAGTAATGTGTAATACATACATTATATGTATTACATGTCGATATTATGGAATATTATAAGATTAAAACCACAATTATTATATACTTATTACACTATTCAGCTCATAAGAGTTTATCCACAATGTGGATACCATAATATTACTAGTAAGTAAGTACCAGTACTACAAGTACATAAAACACAGTACCAATGGAGGACATGATAACTAATTACTTCATTCTAATTTAAAATTGTAATGAAACACAATGTAACCTGCAGCCTCTTTCTTATCCACGTTACTTACACTTTGTTAGATAATTTTATAATACTGAGGATGTTTCACTTTGACTTGGACAAGTTTAAAAGGTCATCATAATATTTTCACCTCGACTTGCCGTTATGGGTTTTATTCACATTTCATGTATTTACATACCATAATATATACTGAAGTCTTATTCTATAGTCTGTATATAGGGCAACAATGCCAAACATAATTGAGTCCAAATGAAGAGTTCAAATTTTTACTCTATCCAGACTTAAATTTACACTCATTTTGAAATAACATCTCCAGACGTTTAAGCTCGTTTGAACTTAACAGTCAGGATGTTCAAGAGGAGAAAATTGTTTTCACCGACCACGAGCTAGAAAAGGAATCTAAATGAAACTCTTAAAAAATGGAATTACTGTCACAAATTCAGCGTCCCATAATAATCAGTCAAGTATCTTTATCCTATACTAATCTGAGAATGGGTGCTACAGTTCATAAAAGTTATGTAGACGAGCAATTATACTGAGAACCTCAAATATGTTCTAGATCAGCACTATAATACTAAAAATTAAATCAAGAATTTTTTCAAACCGTAAAGAAACATCCCTCGATATGTTCGATATTAAAAATAATTATTCACAATCTAGACTGTAGCCTAGGGCTCGCCAAAATACCATGACTTGGTAGAAGTTAAAGTTTTACCCCGTCATATCGTTCCTTGTGATGTAAGAAACAACCTCTGAAAATTTCAATCCATTTGCTTTAGGTTTAGAGGTCGTGCAAGGTCACCAAAGTTTACCATGTATTTTA
>JAQGBH010001021.1:0-37997 GCA_034698265.1 Sminthurinus aureus | reverse complement strand
CATTTTTTTTATTTCCATTTGGACCAGGAATTCTACTCGTTGCGTTCTTAAAGGTTTTTGCGTTCTTTGCGGTTTTTTATTTGTAAACAGTGAACCGCAAGACAACTCAAGAATTAGTAGGGGACCGCTGAGATCGTTTTTCTACCTTGATTGTACCACATGTGTGTGAATCATATACACACGTACAATGAAGGCACATTGATAAAAGCTAAAAAAACAATATGAGATTTGTTGATGATTTTCAGACGAGACAAAGCTTCGAGAGTCCTTCTCCTTCAGTGCAAAAGATATAGCAAAATTCAATCGATTATTCCAGCCAGAAAAATATCCTTATCCTGCCGAATCCGAGTTTAGCGAGGAACAAGACGACGTAGTGCCCATTCATATCACAAAAACATGTAAGTCCAAAACCCAGTTTTAATATTTATTTATGTTATTTATTTTATCTATGTTTCGTGTCTCTCAATTTCCTCTTGTACTAAAATGTTCATTTTCATTGTTCATTGTATATGTTTGATTTTTATTAGTCCGCCAACTTTCATTTGTATTTTTAGTTTTGAGATTTGAATTTTTGAGAAGGATAAAAATTATCTGAACCAATTATAAACACAATGGACAATTTATGAATTATAACATGTCACAAATTACTACCGGACGGTTTTCCTACCTGAAATCTGACATGAATTTGAAATGGATTGTACATTGTGCATTATACGTAGACGATAGATAATTCAATTGCTGGCTGCTGTGGCTTTTGGAGGACTACGATTTCTCAGAACTTTGACAAGTAGTTTAATAATAAAGCCGTTTGTTTGTTTGTTTGTAGTTGGTGCAGACAAAAAGTGCAATATGATTTTTTCCGCTTGGTTTTATTAATTTATATCACATTTCCGGTTTCTTCCTCTTTTCGTTTGTCTTTTGTCTATTGTCCGTCGTCTATCACATGTTGTCTTTATACTTTATTGAATGTTGACATTGCAGATATTATTTGTAGTGGTCCCCTCTTGAGTCTTGAGTTCTGTCATGTTTCCCCAGTTTGTTTACTTATTGGTCATTATTATTCGTATTATTATTATTATATTTGTATTTGTATTTCTACTCCATACAAACTACAAAACACCAGGCACAAAACAAAGGATATGGATTTTTATATTGCTACTATATGTATTTTGTTCATGTCATGTGTTTTGTTTTTCAGGGAATCCGTATAAGAAACGTCAAAGTTTATGCCCTCCGTCGTCATCCAGAGAGTGGGAAAAACTGCATGTTCGTCGATCTTCCGTCCCCGTCCCTCCGTACATCCTTGTGAGTTCCCCGTCGGCGGAAAAGAAAGCCGTCCTCAATTTCAAAAGTACTCCAAAATCAGAGGATGATAAGAAACAAAAACGAAGAGATGTTGTCCTCACAATGGTGTAGTATGTAGTATGTAGTAGGTAGTGTGTATTTTATTGTGTAGTGCAGACTGTAGGTAGTTTGTTATTAGAGCATAAATAATACATAAATAATTTGTAGTAATAATTAAAATTTAACACTAATGTCTAATTATTAATTATTCAAGTTAAAACTAACAATAATAATAACTATTATTTTTAATCACAACATAAAATGATCCTCGATCATACTTAATCCAAGAGTAATAATCTAATACAACGAGCAACGAGTACCCTACCGATTACCAATTACCGATTTACTGACGCAGTCATACGGTCATAACTTTTGGCAGTTTTATCACCGAGTTTCAAAGTTTCATTCATTCACATAGTAAAATACGTCTATATGAGAGTTTTCCGTTTCACAATCAAAGTGACTCAGGGGAATTGTCGGAAAGTTTGAAATTCGGAATTTGGAATTCTGAATTTTATATTAAAATTCAACATGTGCTCTTTCCTACATGAAAAGGAACTTTGACGTGTAAAACGAAGCATGAAGCATAAAGTATATTGTACAATGTGCAAAATGTACAGGATGCAAAATAGATAGCTATAGGGTGTAGGGGAGTTCTATTTTGTAGATTGTTCAAATATACTTGCATAATATAAATACCTGAGTAATAAGTACACATAACGAATGCATATTATGATACACACACACAAACAATAAAAGTTACAATGTGCAAAAGGGATATCGCATTAAATATTATGTAGTATGTGATAGCGACTACAAATTTTGTATGGATGGAATTGGAATTGCAGATTGTATGAATGTAGAATGTAGAATGTAGATTCAAAGTCAATATTTGAAGTTTCAAGTTTATCAAGGTTTCAGGTTTGAAGTTGAGCGTGTTTAATATTTAAGCACTAAAATAATAATGATCGGAATGATGATGATTTTATGGTACAACTATTATTGATATTGTCCTAATTTGTAATTCGGACACAATCTTTTTCATTGTTCACTATATTCACTGTTCTTGGATCATTCGAAGAATTAATATTCACCTTCCGATTCATTCCGAATTGTACAGTACAGAATTCAGTTGTCATAAAAGTTGGTTGTCGGTTTAGTCTGTGTTTGGATTGGATTGGATTTGCTAGTACTAGACAAGGAATAAATTGTTTTTTTGTGTATTATGTATTACGTAAAATGTACAGTTGACAGTTGACAGTTTAAAATTCAAGGAAATGGACTAAAATGAATTCTCAGTAGCTAAAAATTTTCACGCCGTAGTTCTTCAACATCTGAAAAGTTATAACTTTTAACCCACTTCCCATTGTCCATTATCTATCGTCTATCATCCATGCTTTAATGTTGCCATTTACCACGTCAGTGAGGAAAAAGTGACATGAAATTTGGGATGTGTTGGAAGTAAATTGTAAACTCGTGTGATTTATGATTTATTTAGGGGTCGAGGTGGAAGGATTCAAAGGCTAATTGATTATGTCTAGTGTCTCGAGTCTCGAGTCTAGTCGTAATACGTGTACTTTTGACTTGCGTCTTGCGTATACAGTTATGAAACACTCAAAGTCTTTTGTGTAGGAAGTTTTGTTAACTCTTTCATTCACATTCTCCGAACTCATTTGCATTATTTATATTTTCATGTACGCCGTGTGCAACGAGGATACGGGTAGAAAGGCTGCTTACTGTACACTGTATACGGTACAGACTATTTGACACCTGTCTCTTGATTCTTGATGTTGAATAGGTGATGTACGTAGGCACGCATAAAGTACATGTTTTCATCTCAAAATCTCATCTCATCTACATAATGTATAACGTACGGCTTAAAAGTATGAATTTGGATTTGGATTTTAAGCCCTCCTGATAAATCCCTAAGCTTGGATTCTAGATTCTAGATTCTAGAACAAAACATGAAACATAAAATGTGTAAACTCCTTTCTCCTTTCACCAGCACAAAGCACGCTCAATGTTCAATGTCCCTTGTTCATTGCTCATGCTATATTCTGTAATCCCTGCGAAACTGGAAGACAAACAATGGGGAAAATTCTTCAGTTTCATAATTTATCAAATATTTAGACGAAGGAGGAAAAGATGGCCCACCTTCAAATTACAGTAAAACCTCCATTATCCAAAACCAATTTGGATAATCAAATTCAAGTAAATTGGCGGGAAAGATTCATTTATGATGTTCTATGAACCACATTTTTCCCACTGGCTAAATGCGTTCAATTTGTAGCGCTTTTACCTCAAAGAAATTATGCGACTATCCATTTGAATAAGGTTGGAAGTTGGAACGAATTGCTGTATTTCGGTTATCGGATTTCGGATAATTGAGGTTGTAGTGTTAACTGTTAACAGTAATAGTCTTGGTTTCGTATTTTGTGTATGTTTTTTGTGTCTTCCGCTTTTCAAAGTTCAAAGTAAATGATGTAGAGATGTTTCACAAAAGAACAATAAAGAATTACGCTGGAAATTTAAAATTACGCTGTATTTTCAAAGAAAATGCAGCATCTTCAGTTTTCATGAACTGTGGGGATAAAATTAAAGTTTAATCCGACTTCCGTTTTGTTCCTTGTGTTTTCCGCCTCCACTTATTAGTCATTAGAAAATATTCCTTGACTTTTAGATAATCTTCTTTAATTACTACATGAAAAAATATAGGACGTTTTATTTTAAAATTTAAAATGGGCTTTACAACTCCATGCTCAATGGTAAGTGGGAAATGGTAAAGTCCGCACAATTTTGAATACCGACAAATGAGAATTTTTGCTCCTCTAGTGTGTTTAAAATTGATTTTTAAAATCAGCATGAAAAACCAGCGCAACGTCTTCTGCGTTTGATTGTGAGGTAGAAAAATGTCTTGAAATATCAAGCATGAAGCATCAAATTGTGACGTAAAATCTTAAGCATGTTAACTTTTCTCCATTGATTTCTTTGAGGAATGAGAAATCTAAAATCATTGTAGTATCAAAAACCATCCTCATCGTTTTCATCGACTCAATAGTTGCTAAAAATGGAAAAATCCAGAGAATCCAGAATAGAGAATATTGTATAATTGAGCACTTTTTTGATCAAGTTGGAAGTTGGACTTTGGAAAATGACAGTCTTCATTCTTCACCGTCTAAAAATGCGGGATTTTCCTTTCATCTTTGTTCATGATGAAAATATAATAATATATACATATTACATATATGTATACATATCTGTACATATGTAAGAAGAACAGAGTAGGTTGCCTAGAAAAAAAATCGAAAACTGTAATGGTAGGATTGGAAGAGAGACGCGGGGAATGAAACTGTCTGCTGTCTATAGTAGAAATACGGTGGAAATCTGTGAAATGGAAAAGGGCAATAGTGCCATGATCGTGACCTGAGAACGAATGTACCTAATTATCAGTCTAATTGTAAGTTACATCGTCATCAAAACCATGAATATAGAACCTTGTACATAACACAATAGACACTAGACAGTAGACACATTGTAGATACCATAGATACCAAATACCACATAGAACATAGAATAATATGGAACGTAAACCCAGAAGGTAGAACTATAGTTTTTACACGCGAATATAGATGAACAAAAGCAGAGGAAAAAAAAGTAATAGATGATGATCAAGTCAAGAGGATTAGAAAGAGTGAAAAAAAGCGAGGCGGAGCATAGAGAATAGAGAATCGAAAATGGAAAGCGGAGAGAAAATGCAACTTGTCATTATGTGCGGATTTTGGATTGTGGATTGCGGATGCGGTGTGTGTTCTGTTGTAACGAGTAAGGAGTACGGAGTATGGAGGAGTGTAGAGTGTAGAGTGAGGATGAATGAAGTGCTCTGTCCTATATTTTTGTTCTCTGTGTATTTTGTATTCTCTTGTTCTTGTTCAGGTCCTAGTGCCAGGAACTCGGAACCAGAAGATGTATAAAGATATATATATTTTATTACAATTATTATCATTATTATTAAATGCGTTATCTCTGTTTGTACGTGTATCTGTATGTAGAATGTAGAATGTAGAAGGTACACTGTTCGAGAAAAATATCTCCAAATATCTACAAGCTACAAAATACACAAGAACAGAGAAATACATGTATTCATATTATACCTCTTGCTAGTTGTTCGTTGGTCTATACATGTATATGAGAAGGAGAATTATTATAGATTGTTGCAGTAAAGTGTGGACAGAAAATGAAAGGAGAAAACCTCAGTTTCTTGGTTTGGTTTGGTTTGGTTTGGTTAGCTGTTGGTTGTTAGTTGGTGAGTTATCCGGAATCCGGAATCTGAAATTCATTGGGTATTTGGTGAGGTTCAATGTGTGATGTGTGGATGGTGGATTTTGGATGTGTATAAAATTTGGAATGAAGATGAATGTAGCGGAGAGGAATGGGGAATAGAGAATGGAAAAAGGAGTATTGAATATGGTGCAACTTCATAACTTACAATTTCACAACCTCAGCCTCAGCCTCAGATTCAGTTACTGTATTTACTAGTTTTACTCTACTCCACTATTTATTCTCTGTTTATCAGACAGATATTACAGAATAAAACATAAAATGCCAAATTATGCATATTGCACAGTGCACAGTGTACAGGTTGGACATTGAACGTTGAGCGTGCTTTTTCAAAGAAATGTTGAATGTAGAAAGCTGGAAGGCTAAAGCTCCGAAGTTCCAAGCTCCATGTACTATGTTCTATGTTCAAAGTTCAAAAGGGACAAATAAAAGAAAACTAAAATAATTACTAATTTACAAGTTGACATGTTTGATTAAAATTCATACACAATTTTTTTGAAACTTTAAACACTGAGCATAGAACATTGAACATTATTACATGTACAGGAGATACAAAAGATGAAAGGATGACATAAAATATAATGGTTAATGGTAATAAAATTCCACGGAATCCTCTCCACTTTACAATCACAATCTACTCAACGTACTTTGTGGGTTCTGGATTGTGTTGGATGTTGGTAACTCATTAGAGCAATATGAAATAAATTTTAGCGTGTATCTATTATAATACTATATTATATTTATAATATACTTTTGCATAAGAGTTCTTGTAGTTGGTAGCTGGTGTCTGTACTCGTGTACACCATACAGTATACACATTGACATTGTACTTTGCAAATTCAACCCTAAGAAAACAATCATATAGAGTCTCCACTCACGAGTCTCATTAGAATTCAATTATTATAATTACACAGTTTAATATTTATTACGGCTGGTGCCGATGTGTGAATTGTGTCAAAAATATCAATGGGATTGATCAAAGTTTGATCACTGGAATGGAATGGATGAGAATTGAGAATGTAATGCAAGTACATAAATGTTATTAGATTTTATTATAGAAGGAGGAAAATGAGAAATAAGAGGCATTGCAATAATAATAATAAGAATAATAATTGTCATAGCCATAGTAGTTTATTTTTCCTGAGGGAACAAACACTCTTTGAAAACCTACTTTGTAGATTTTAGTACTTACACGAGACACGAGACGATTTGGTTGTAATTGTGGTTGTGAAAATTCTGTGTCTTTGCTCGTGTGCTCAGTTCCGAGTTCGGAGTTTTGAGTTTTGAGTTTTGAGCTCTGAATGCTGAATGCAGAATACTGAGTGAGAGGACAGAGAACAGAGAGCAAGAAACAAGGAACGGAATAATATATTTCTAAATAACTGAGTTGGGTTGAGTTGACGCCAACTTTTTGCACACTTGAGCATTTGTGCATTCTTGTGCAACACGAGTTTCTGTTTTCTGTGTACGATGTACGGTGTATCTAAAATCTAATATCTAATATCTAGTATCAACGAGGAAATTTATTGTGACAGAATAGAATAGAATAGTTTCTTCCCATTCAAAGGATCATCCTATTTCTTGTTTCTTGATTCTTAGTTCTTGCTGCTCTGTCCTGTTAATAGTGCGACATTACCTATATAATCATAATAAAATGTGTTCTACGTCGTCCGTGTCACAAAATGGGTAATATTGTAAAATTCACATCTCATACCATGTAATAAAATTTAAACTTTACATATTAAATAAAATAGTCAAGTTTTTCAATTAATGCCCCAATACAAGACACAAGACACAAAACACAAGCCGCAATTTACAATGCAAAAAACAGTAGCAGATTAAAATTAAAAGACGAAAGCAGAACACGTGCTAAAAATGTACCTATAAAATAAAATGTAAAATAGAGAGAGAATGCTAAACTGGTAAGAGGTAAAAATGGTAATTATTATTAGAAATTGTGATACAAGATATAAGATACAAGATACCAGATGCAAGGATGAAAGTTCAAGGTGCTTGTAATGTGTAATACGTAATAAATGATAAGAAACGAGTACTAAAATAAACGGTGCTGTAACATGTATTTCATGATCCATGAGTAGTACAGTTATATGTATAATATAATATAAAATATATAAGTATTACAAGATGAAAACAATGCCATTTTCTTTCTGAAATATAAAGATAAAAGTATAACAGGAATTTTAAAACATTTACAAAGGAATATTCTACAAAATATACTTGTAAAGAGTAAAGATTCAATGCGTAAATTGTACATTGTACATTCTACTGTGTAATGTGTACCGTGTACTCTTGAACATTGAATTTTATTGTATGATGAAAACAAAAGGAGTAATAAAACTTTTTTGATAAAATAGTAATAATTGTTACTAATTACATGTACATTGTACCTTGTACATGTGTCTAAAAAATCTATAAAATTGATGGCACTTGTCAGTTCAAAATTGTTTAATTTTATTACATGACATTGAAAAATTCACATATGAGTTCCATGTTCCATGTTGCATTACCATTGTAATAATAACTATGTTCAAAATTCAAAGTAAGGACACGTGCACATATTTCCATAGAAAACAGAAAGAACCAATGGGAGAAAGCATACGAAATTTCATGGACACTAGACACTAGACACACGTGTAGAATGTAGAATGTAGAATGTTTCCAGTTGGAGCACCGGACACCGGAGCGGAAAAACTTGGAAATCTGGAGCATTTCACTGTAAAAACTGTAAAGGGAACAAATATAGATTGAGGTAAAGCGTTATTGCAAGCATCATCATCATTGTCATGTTCATAATCGTCATCATCATTGTCTTTGGAATTTTTGGAATACAACATACAACATTCACCGCAAAAACAAAAAAATGGTCATGCCAAGAAATTGTACGCAAATCCATATTTTTAGGCCTATTTTATTTAGTCTTATCTATTCCTGGTCTGTAGTGTTGGGAGTTGAGAGTCGAGAGTTGAGAGAATAAAGCACTACCATAAAAAACATACGATGATGACATTGACATTTGTCTACAATATACAACAGTATCCAGAATTCTATATAGTATTCTAGTGTTTACAGGCAAATAGAAAAACAATTTCTTGGCACTTTCTGTATTATATTTATTTGTCCATGATCCGTGATCCATGATCCATGGGTGATGCACAAGTGGGCTCTCGAAAATCGAAAATCGACAATAGAAAACAGACCAACAAATTGTCTCACGTCACAGAAACAAAATGATACATGTGTACTTGTCCAATGTCCTATTGATGTACTTCTAATGCAGGAAATTTGTTTTATCCTTTTGTTTTGTAAATACAATGAGAATGGGGAAGAAGATTTTCCACATCCATTTCATTTATATACTTGTTTGTTGTTTGTAGATAGTAGATTGTAGATAGATAGACATCTTGGTCTTTGTCTTTCACTATTGATTTTGATGGAGATCCCGATCCAGATCCAGCTCCAGAATAAATTCTGTTTCAGATATAAACATGGGCGCAAGCATACATATTTGTGGAAAAATATCTACATATAAATATTCTACACACAAGACTCAAGACACAAGGCACAAGGTACAAGACACACGAGACAAAACACAAAACTTATGTTCAAAGCTCAAAGTACAAAGATTCAGCGAAGCAGGAAAGTGAGTGAGACGCGGAAATAGCAAATAACAAATAGCAAATACTCGTGTGTATTCATATGGTCATATGGTATGTGTATTGTAAAATATATAATATGTGGTGCGACCGGATACTTATCTCTCCAAGAAAATGGAATTCTGTTGTTTTTGTGGTTTTCACCGTTCTCTCACATTGCGTCAGTAGTCTGCAGTGTGTAGTGAGTACATGTGTGTAAACTGGTAAACTGTAAACTTTCTCCGCTCCAAAACATTCTGCTTGACTCGAGACTCGAGACTCGACTTAAATCGACTCGGCTTGACTCTTTTCTCCTCAAATATCCACATCCAATTCATACGCAAAGAAATGAAACGCTGCACGATCCAGATCCAAATGGGAATTTCTCAAGTACAAATAAATACAAGTGACAAATAAAACGGTGCTCAGATGTTCAATGCTCAATGCTCAATGCTCAGACGGTGGAAGACAAATAAGCCTAATGCGTAGCTACATAAGTCACCGACATGTACATTTATTTTATGAATAAATGTCCCCCCATACAAAGTGAAAATTGAACATGTTTAAATGGAGCTTCCGCTCCATTTAAAATTTATTGTCAACTCGACTCTACTCGACTGTACTCGAATCCATTTGTCACTTCTTTACGCATAAACTATCCAAAAAACGGATGAGAAGCCCTTTGGATTCCGATTCCGAAATTTAGGCTGAATGTCGATTTGAATGTTACATGTTTTTGGTCACTTTGGTTTTACTCACAATTCACAATTGACAATAATTATTGCACTTCAGACTTTATAACACTGCGAAAGTGGTGACCTGTTTTTGAAATGTGTTGTATATTTCATTTTTTGACTACTCTTAACTCATAAATCATAAACAATAGACAATCAACGGATTGCAATTATATAAAAATTTAATAGCTAACTACATTCGATAGAAATATTTACGTTATTTATGTCACTTTATGATATTGAGCATCGCCAATCGCCATCGTCCACATCGGCATAGTTTGTAGATTGTAGATTTTAGGGCATTAAATCCATAGTCCATAATCCATTATCCATACTCCATAACGTCAAGCATGTTAATACCATAAAATTTATGTAATGTAACACTAATTAATTGCCAAAACGTTGAATTTTAGCCAAGGGCAAGTACAAGGACGGGAAAAGGAGAAAATCTCCAGTCTTTACATCATTTTCTCCAAACTACAAACTCTAAATTCCAAACTCCGCACTCCAAATTTCAGACATTGCATAAATTCCAGTTCCCAGAATGCTAAAACTGTAGTAGCAGAAGGAAAAGGAATGATGAAGAAGAAGCCCACCCGACGAATGGTTTGCACACCATAAAAGAATAAAGGATGCGAGCAACGAGCAATCAAGCCGGAGAAAATCCTCCAAATCCCTTTTTGGCCCTTCTCCTCTATTCACTTGACTTTTATGGACTGGAACTTGGAAACTTGGAGCTCGGAACTGGAAAATTCTACTTGACACACAAAGCTCCAACTTTCACCCGCACACCATCTTTCTCCATCCACAAGCAACAAGGGAAATTCACTTTCACCAAACCGTCGACAAGTTGCAGCACAAACAGGTAGTTTGGAGTTTCTAGTTTGACTTTTTCACCAGATTATTTTTGCCTTCATCTCATCCTGCCACACACATACACAATACACAATGCACAATGCAACTTACTGTACAACGCGGATCAAATAGATATTCACTTGGAACTTTTTCGGTTCCAATCCTGCTTTTCTTCGTTTTATCTTGATTTTTCAATATGTGAACAAATTTTCTATTTATAAATTTTATTATTTTATTTATTATGTTTTGTTGACGTGTCGTCATTTGTTTAAAATGTAAAAGTATAAAAACTTTTAATTGACTGTGCAGTGTTCATTTTCTCTCACTCAAGACTCTAGAGTCTACCTAGATTGATATTCTTGTGAGTTTTGTTAATTAAAAATTAAAATGTGTATGTATTTTAAAAGAATGTGCAAAAATCTAGAGCTCTTTCTCCTTTAATTATGTAGACAAGTTGGAGTTGTACATGTGCATAAATAATAAATGCATGCGTGCATGTAGAACGTATGATGTAGGATGTAGAATGTAGAATGTTGGAATCTAGTTATGAAACAGGATGACAAATGACAAATGACACGTTGCTGGAAGTGAAACGTGGAGGAAAAGTCGAGAGAGGAGAGAGAAAAGACAAAAGATAAAAGTCAAAAGCAATGTATTTAATTACGTGTGAATCCTTACCACAAAGTATCACAGTGTACTAAAGTAAAGAAGAGAAATTCATACAGCATACAGCATACATCATCTCTCTCATGCATGGCTGATGGATGGCATGTAATATTGTAATATGCCAGTGTAATACGAATACGAATACGAATGTGCTTGTGGTTCTGAATGTACACTTGTATTTTATATTATGTCATGTCATGTGAAGGAAAGGAGCGTGGAGCATGGAGCGAGAAGAGTAGAGAAAACAGAGCAGAGCAGAATGAGGAAGGCAAAAGAGAAAGGAGAATGCGGAAAGAGGGAAGTGGTAAAAGATGAGAGAAAGTAAAAGGGCAAAGAACTCATAACATGTGTGATGATGATGATTGAGATTGGAACAAGACAAGACAAGAGAAAGGAAACAATACCATGCAATACAGTGCAATACAAAGCCATATTCACGTAACATGTACAATGTACAATCTACAGTGTGCAGTGTGCAGCACAGAGTATACAAAAAGAACGTAATAATAAACTCAGCTCGACTCAGTGCAAATTGTAAATGTACATCAAAATTCCATTTCTTTAGGTTTTGTAATCGGCAATATAAGATAATACGATTAGATACGATACGATGAGATACGTTACCACACGACAGAATAGAAAACAACACATATTTTTTCCTGTTTATGGTCGTCTAACTTCTAGTTCCTAGTTTCTGGGTTCTGGTTACTAGTGTCTTTTATGGTTTCGCAAATGTACACCAGAGTATATTATACATTGTCCAGTGTGGTGTAGAATGTAGAACAGCGTGGTGTAGAAACGGGAGAGGAAGGAGCAACAAGCGTGAAGACGAAGAAAAACAAGAATCTCCATAAATCCAGAATCTAGAATCTAGAATCCGGAATCCACAGCACAGTAGCAGTAACTAACTAAACCGCACGAACCGAGATGAGAATAAAAAGCACAGTACACAGTACAGTGCAATGCAGTATTGCATGTTTTTTATTCAGAGTTGTGAACAAAATATATACTATACACGAGACGACGACAGTTCTAATCAACTCCCTGAGCATTGAGCGTTGAGCATATATTGATATGGATAGGACAAAAAAGGAGAAAATACAAATACCAATAATAGGAAGCAAGAAACAAATAACAGAGCAACTACTTAATAAGGAGTCAAGAATCAGGAATCAAGAGTAGCAGTCAAAAAGTGTATGCATTGCACTTTGAAAGTTACTCTTCCAAGTAGAAAGTGGAAGCTTGAAAAGGCAGCTTCAAAAATACAGCTCTAGTGTACAATGTACAATGTACAGTGTAAAATATAGGATATAGGTATAGTAGTGGATGTTGGAAGAAAGATTCAAGAAGAACCTGCTTGACTATCAAGAAGACTCCATTGATTTTTCTATCCATTCTCTTACCGTTCCATCCTTGTCTCTATAGCTACTGTTACTGTAGTGTAGTATCTAGTATCTAGTATCTAAGTGTGTGCACATTGCACATACATATGTATTTATAATATTTAATGTGCCATGGCCATTACACAATCATTGTATCTATCACCCATGTACTGTACATTGTGCATTGTGCACTATACTTGGATTTGCAAGTAGGTTCTAGATTGTAGATTTTAGATTGTAGACTGTAGTAAGTAGAAACACTTGTAATTTATTGTATAGCGAACAGTTCTTAACCCACTTGTTTACGTCCTTTTTTCCATCCAGCTACAACTAACAGCATCAGAACCAGCGTCACCACCATGGATACTCGTATTCTTCTGGCTACTGTAGATACTGGTTCTTCCCGTCCTGGAGAAAATACACCATACACCACACATGCTGAGGAGGCTGTAATTCACACATCAAGGGGATACTCAATCTTCTTTGCTATCTAGAACAAGCATCACATTTGCATATATTCCATCTCCTTTGTCTGATGCTGTTTGAGTCTTCCAGGCTTCCAGTTTTCTAGTCTTTGAGAACTTCAGTATCCGAGTATTCAAGTAGTGGATGACCTCAGCTGATAGGATAGACTGGACTGGTAGATGAACCGGAGTAAATTGCAGGGCATATCTAAATGTCCTTGCTCTTAGGCTTTTGACACAACCAAATTTTCCAATTTGAACCCAAAGATATGGATCAGTACAGAGTTCAGGCAATTTTTTTGTTTAGCTCAGGTAGCTACATTTCAGATTTCAGATTCCATTCCAGATCAATCCAAGTCAGTGGTAAAGGTTGTGACTTGCTACTGATTTAGATTCACATTTAGATTCAGACTGCTGCATCTTTTATCCTTTGTAAAGACAGATGACCAGAATTTGACCTAATCTTATTTCACTTATACATGTACAATGTATAATGTATAGTTTATGTATACAGTGTAGACATAAGATATTAAGCTCATTGCTGATTTCCACAAATACAACAAGATATATTTATGAACATATGGAGCGTAAAATGTAGAGTATAGAGTACAGAGTAATAAAGTACAGACAAGCCGTTGTGAGTTGTGAGTGTTGAGAATGGTGTGAAAATTGAATATTAACATTGCGTTTACATTGGTTTATGTATGTAGGCTCGTGTCTGGTGTCTGCTGTGAGAGTTGTAAATGAGTGCAATCTGTCGTCTACTGCTCTCAATCCATAATCCATACATACATTATGCAAATAAATAGAACAACTGTTGCCGTTCCTCACTATTTTTCTCACCTACAACCTACAACCTACAACCTAGATTCTAGATTCTAGAGTATAGAATTATAGCACAGTACTATCTACTATGTACATGCAAACGCATCACCTCAATTGTACAGCGTAGGCTGAATGCTGATTGCTGATCCGTAACATTCAGCTACTGACAAGTTAGTGTTTTGAATTTTGAATGAAACAAAAGCCAAGAGACACATTCATTCCTTCTGTCATCATCCATTTCTCTCTCATTTTCCATAAATGCATAATTCAATGTATGTTGTTCCATGATAGCTGGGGTTAAATTCGAATACAAAACTGGAAACGGAAATTTTATACCATAAGTACTTTATTGCGTATTTCTGTAATTGCAATCTACAAAACTAGAAAACCACCTTTTCCCCTTTGCCTACACAATTTCATCTTTTTTCATTCCTACTTTGAGCTTTGAGCTATATCTTGTTTTCTCGATATTTCCACCACAGTAGTAAAATTGAAATATTTGTATTTCCATTTCCATTCTCGCTTGTCATTATGTTCTCTGTTGCAAGTCGTAAGCCGTAAAAACAAAAACAAAAATATAAAACATGAAACAATATTTATTACAAAAGTCTCTCTCTTGCACCATAAAATTGGCATATTCTAAATTTCCTCTTTCTCCTTTACACATATTATAGACAATGTATGTGTTGCATTCTTCCGTCAAATTATGAAATGCTGCCACGGCCATAAAAAATACAAAACGTAAAACATACAACTCGTTCTGAAATTTCCATGAATTGTATGTAAGTATGCATGGAGAATTTTGGTAAAAGTCAAAACAGAAGGAAAAGGGCAAAGGCAAAATTACTACAATAATAATAGGATATACAATATACAGTAGGAAATCGGATGCAAGGAATTAAGTCTCAGGTGTATATTGCACATTGCACGTGTACACATGTATGCAAGTCAAAAGTATGACTGCAGAAATGTGTGTAGAAAAGAAATTCTCCGCAAGTTGTTTTATATTTTGTATTATGAATGAATCTCTCTTACTGCACATGGAAAATGACACAGTGGAATTATTGGCATCTTGAGTATTTTATTGTATTGTGTTGCATTGGAGGTTTGCTCTATACTCCATGCTCCATGCTCCAAACCAAGAAACATGCAAGCATGTTTGTATTAATGTATTATGTATTATATCAGGATATACATTTGAATTTGAACCCTGAAAAATGCTAGCATGTACATTTTGGGTTTTGGGGTAGGCATACTCGCTGCTTGTTACTGGTTACTCCATATTCGTAAATGCTGCTTTCCCGCATAAGCACTTTGTAAGTTCCATGTTGTATGGTTTCCATCTTAATAAGAGTAATAATAATAATAATAATAATTCTATAATACTTTTATGCCCAAATTACCCATTACCCGTTACACATTGCACATAATACAGAGCCTCGGAACTCGAAACTGAAAGTACACAACACATGTGAAATGACCCATTACCTCCATTATCAACATGGTTCTCATCGTCGTTGTCTTCGTCGTCAGAGTATGTTACTAAATTATAATAATTGTGCTAGATTTTAGCACAATGCACCATATGATGCGGGGCAAAACGTATACGTAGTTGTGGAGTTGGACTGTTCAAGTGGAAATTCATGGGTGTGACATTTGGGAATTTGAATTGGCAGAGTAACAGCAACCAAGATCAAGAATCAAGAATCAAGAATCTAAGTACAATATATGAAATGTACCATAAATGTGGTTGTAAATATGTATGTTGATATGTACAATATATCTGTACAAAGGAAATTTGAGTGTGATAGTGATGTTAATCCCTCATGATAATTACTAACGAGGCCTACACGTATGGCACCTAGTATCTACATTGTACATTGTACATGCAAGTTGTACATTGTACAACTACATTGTACATGTAACGGAGGAAGCGGTGTGTCGGTAGTCGGTATACACCGGATTATGGCACATATATGATGTATTATTTATATTACATATGTCATAAGTAGGCAGTGTGAAGACTAGAGTCTTGAGACTTTAGACTTGAGACTTGAGGGAGAATCCAATTCAAAGCTTTCTAAAGGTAATACATTCACCACGGACGATCAAGATCAACACCTGGTCTTCATTTTCAAACATTAACATTACCATCAAAATCAACACCAACAACCAAGATCAAACATCATAGAGCCAAAAGTCAACAACCAACAGACTTGAGTCTGGCCTGTTTTAGGGTCTAGAGTCTAGAGAGTCAAGATTATTATGCAAAGGCGTGAAATGAGCATAAAGGGCAGCACTTGAAAATGTAAACGGCGGAAACAACGACCGTCGTATAATGAAAGGATAAGAGGAAATTCCCTAGGTGTTCACTTCTCTCTCTCTCTCTCTCTCTCTCTCTCTCTCTCTCTCTCGTGCGACTAGAACTACTTTTGTCATGGAACAAAAAACCATGAAGGATTTTAGACATAATATTACAAAGTTTAAAATGTCAAAAGTCTACTCTACTCTACTTTTCTCAATATTAATATCAATATCATTATTATTATTATTACTAACCTAGATGCTAGACTTTAAAAGGATAAAGGCCATCTCGCTCCACTCTGCATTTATGTAGTATGTAGTGTAAAGAACAACAGGACGTAAATATTGTACAATGTACATACATACAATGTGCAGTTCCAATCCATTGTAATTTGTGATATGAGAGAGAGAGAGAGAGAGAGTTTCGCAAGTGTGTGCTTTGGAAGTTGTGGAAGGAAACGGTCGTTAATCGTTAATAGGAGGAAACTATGAGACCATTTGATAGGGAAAATAAAGATGGATTGCGAGTCCTCTTTCACGGATATGTAATGAAAGGGCTGTGTAGTGTAGTCTGATGTAGTTTAGTGTAGTGTGTTGGTGTGTGTAATAGTAGCTCAAGTGGGTATCAAATATATAATACACACTACACACTGTAGGATGTATAATGATTCCAATTCCATTTCCAATTCCAACGGCTTGCTTTGGGTTTGGCTTGGCTTGGCTTGGCTCAGCTTTGGATTTTTCTACTGTCTGCTGCCTATAATCTAGAACCTAGAATCTAGAATCTAGTGTCTAGTGTCTAGTATTTAGAGTCTAGTGTGTAGTAGTGTAGTATCTAGTAATTCGGTTCATGATATACTCTCTTGCTAAAATATGTTCTATATTTACACTCGTTCTTCTTCTTCGTCGTCTTCCCTTTCTTTTGCCTTTACTTGACTCAAGACTCGACTCAACTCAACTCAACTCAACTCGACTTGAATCAACTCAGCTCCACTCCACTCCGCTCTGCTCTGTTCTGCTCTGTTCAGTCTGTTCAACTCAAACCGAGTCGAGTCTATTCTATTCTGCCTCATCTTCTTTACCATTCAATGTTTCCGAGTTTTATGTCCCATGTTCTGTCGTATCCTCATGCTCCATGCTCCATGTTCAATGTTCAATGCTACACGCTCCATGCTCCACAGTTCACTCGGTTGCTTTGCTTTTCCTGATGCTTCTGCTTCTACTCCGACTTCTCTCCGTCTCTCTTACACACACAAGCCTTCACTTGAGTCCAACAGGAATCTAGAATCTAGTAATCTGCATTCAGCAGTCGACTCGGGCACACATACAAGTCACATGTTCTTGTTCTTGTTCCATGTTTTTGGATTGGATTGGATTGGACTGGATTGGATTGGGATTCATTAACATAGAAGAAAAAGTTGTGTTCTCATCCTCAACACTCGGTACTAGATACTAGATACTCGGCATATCCATTTCCATCTTCATAGGGAGTTTAAGACATATCCTAGAGACAAAACTCAAAGTATTCAGCTAAAACTAAGCAAGAAATTGAGTTTATCCTGTGGTTTCAACCTAAAGTTTTGGGTCAGAGAGTCAGTGAGAAAGTGAGCAGTGGGTAGTCATTTGTGAATAGTGTTCAAATAGTCAAGTATTAAAGGTTTTCAGAGTTCAAAATCAGTTTCTTTATCAATAGACCAATAAAATCATCATCATTATCGTCACTACAACAATAGCAATAATATCACAATCACAAGCCATACCAAACCCAGTAATCAGTAATATTCCAAGAAATATTCAAATATTCAAATACTCAAATAGTTTGAAGAGGAAAAGAAAGGAAAAGAATTTCAATCTGGGGACGAAACGAGAGCTAGGAAAATTTCCATTTCCATTATTATTATCACAACCATCCTTTTTAAATAATCCCTTTTTCCTTTCATGTTCCCGTTCATTCCCACCTTTTTGTTTACTTTTCTTTCTATCTGTACTTGTGGTTGATCTATTGATTTTTAGAGGAGGAGAACAAGAAGAAGAAGTAAAAGAAGAGAGGAGGGAAAAGAGAAAGAAGTTGAAAGTTGGTGATGAAACTGATGAAAGATTGAGTGATTTGTCTATTGTCTATTATTCAAAATTTGAAGGAGGTTGAGAAAGGTGCCAATTTTTACCTTTCACTCACTGGCGCACGTCTCTAGTGTCTAGTGTATACGTTTTACGTCCTTTATCTGTAGTGTGTGATCCGGGTCCCATGTTTACGTGATTATGGTGAATAAGACTTTGGAAATAATTGTGATCATCCTTGGTTGCCTCTTTGGAATCGCGGCCTTTATCCTCGTGGTAAGTTGAAAAAAGAAAAAAGTTGCTTTTATTTTATTTTTTACTTGTTTCTCGGGAAAAATCTATAGAGGTTCAACATTATAATTTTTGTATGCACTTTCTATCGACATGAATATATTTTTTTCTTGTACTTTAAAAGTTGTTCTACTGCACGCGACATCAGAAAAGGATTCAAGACGAGTCCCTTCGTCATGGACATGACAGTAAGTAAAAGGGGAATGAATCTGATTTATTTTTGGAATTTTGAATTTCTAATATCAAATTTCGAATAATATTATATAACTTTGTACTTTTTACTCTTAATCTATTTTTTGTATCAAGTATCAAATACCAAGTTGGTTCTAAAGAGAAAAACGTTTTGTAAATTTTGTACAGATCATGCTGAACAACAAACGGGCCAGCGATATTTTGGAGCTGTGGGCTGGTTTCAGCGGTATCGAAGACAAGCGTTGAAGTAGGTTGCCTCTAATTTCTAGATTTTAGATTCTAGACTGTACATTGTAGATTGTAGACTTTAGTGTTTAGACTTTAGACAGTTGATGATGACGTTTGTTGATGGTGGTTGTTGGTTTGGTTGATGTGTGATCGGTCGTCGTAGATTTACCTCGCTTGACTTGAAACTTGAAATCAGTTGATGAGGTTCCCTAGAAAAATAATCAAGAAAAAACCCTTCTTTTTTCTTTCTCTTTGTAATAGTTTTTTGTTTATTGTCTTCAGTTGGATGGATTCTATTGTATTTTCTATTGTCTTGGCTTGGCTTGTCTTGTTCTTTTTTTTCTTGCCTGGGTTTGATTTGGCTTGGCTCGGCTTGACTTTGATTTTGACTTTGGTTTTGGTTTGTTTCTTTACTTTTCTGTATTTAATTTGAAACCCTCAGATTTCCCCGTCGTGTCACTGCTCATGTCAAATGTCAAATTTTATACGTGATGTGACAACAATGAATCAGAAAAAAACAGGACTGCACAGAGAAGAGTTTTGAGTTGTGAAAAATCTTGGTTCTTGGGCAATGTTGCAAATTTTCTGCTACTCTTTTGTTCATCCCACTATCCGCCATTCGCCATCCGCCTTTTGGCTTTCCCTCCATCACGTCTTCACTGTACATTATTTTTTCTTTTCTTGCTTTCATTTTAATTTTCGCTGGGATGACACATGCTGACGTGCAGCATGTAGCATACAATATACAATGCACAGTGTACTATGTACAATGTACACTGTACAGTATAAAGTGAAAACAGCAAAGAGCAGCAGGAGGCTGACTGTGCAAAAGTTGCCACAACTTTCTACGTATCAACTTTTCATTTTGAGATGACAACCATAATTATATTTGTACATGTACACTCTACAGTCTACAGTCTACAGTCTCCACTCTTCACTCTTCACTCTTCACACTACACATTACACTCGACTGTATATTTCACGCTCTCTGTGGTTTCCTTTTGTCTCTTATTTCTTCCTTTCCCCTTGTATTTACTCTTTACTTTTTAGTGTTTAGTGTTTACCATTAACCGATTTGATCATCATCTTGTTCTTGTTCTTGTGTGTTTTCTTATTCTTCCTCTCTCACCAAAAATTATGTTAGGACTCCCCGTAATTTCCTTTACACTGTTGCATTTCCATTTCCATTTCCTTCCATTGCATTGTATTTAGTTTACAGCTTTATTATTCATGTAAAAGATGTAATTCCCCATTCACCTTTCCATTGCTCCAGTCTACATAAAAAAACCTAGTAGTAAAACTTGTAGAATATAAAATGTAAAATTTAGAATTTGGAATGGGAAAGATGCACAAAATATCTGCAGGAAAATCGAATCAAGTATTTTAAACAGTACTATGGACCGAGCTCTGATTGTAGAACTGTAGAGAATAGGGAATCTTATAGTCAAGGACAAGGAGAGGAGGAGAAAGCTAATCTGCTTGTTTACGCCTTTTGCGCTGTTCATTTTATGGAAATTAGTGTTGGACTTGGATTTGGATTTTGCATTCATGTATTTTATTTCTTTCACGTGTTGATATTGATAGTGTAGATATTTTCTTTGCTCCATTTGAGCACTGAGCGTGGAGGATTGAAAACTGCTTTATTTAATAGTCAATAAAAGTTGAATTGAGCCGTAAAGTTGAGATTAAAACAATCGCTTCCCTAGATTTTAGTTTCTAGGTTCTAGATTTTAGATTTTATATTCTAGATTTTAGATTGTAGATTCTAGATAATTTTATTTGTGGAGAGTCCAGAATTTAGTACAACCAAAATTTTGCAAAGAGAAAATGAGAAAATGTTTATTGTGTATTTTGTAAGTTGCATTTTGCATTTTGCAGTGTATTAAAGTCTTACATCCAATTTAAAAAGTATAATTTTATGCATTTTTAAAAAATGTGCATAAAACTGCCGTTTAAATGTATGGAATTTGAATTTCGAGGAATGGAAAGGATTTACCATTTACCATTTACAATTTACAATTTATCCTCAATTTTCTGAGATTGCTTCCTCTAAGTTAAAAATTATTCACAAGGTTTAAGTTTTGAGCTTTGAATTTTGAATTTATATGACGTCGGTCGGATGCTGTACATTTTGTATGGTGAATGATGAGTTACGACATGACATGACGTAGTCTGTAATGAAAATGAGAATGACAATGACATTGACTTGAGAATAGAATTCCTGTCCTTTATCAAGCAACAAAAGAACACAATAGGTTATGCATAATATATGTACCTGTGCATTGTACATACACACAGTACTAGATTCTAGATTAGACAGTAGAAGATGTTCAATGCTCATAATGTACTCTAGATTTTTACATGTAGAAATACTCTATTAATATCATACGTCATATGTAGACGATCATAGACGAAATGTAGAATGTAGACGTTATATAATATTTCTTTAGACTTTTGTACATTACACGTATTTCTAGGATCTAGAATCTAGGCCCTAGAATCTAGAATTTAGAATCTCGAACCAGATTAGATGAGTGAAATAATTCAAAAACTTGTATGTATATTTGTTCCATGTTGCTTTTCCTTTTACCATATAGAATGTGGGAATATTATTGGCCGTGCATCATTTTACTAGGCTTTGTCTACAGATACTTTTTTGTTTTTTATTTGTAGAGATGTATAGTAATATCAAAGGTATAATATAAATAGTATAGTGACTCGAGACTCGAGAATTGAGAGTGGAGAATAGAAGCTTTTATGTTTATGAAATTATTGCTTGTTGGTTATTAGGGTTGCAGTCACTTTTGTCCTTGCTTTTCCCAGCATGTACAAAGTACAAAGTAGTAACAAAAACTGGAACTATAACCATAACCAGTAGAGAGAAGAAAGAAGAAAGTAGAAAGTAGAAAGTAGCGAGCATGGAGTAAAGTAAAATGGAATAATAGCATTTTCATTCAACGGTACTCTAAATATTTCCGTAAGTCATAAGTACATGCATACGTAGTACAATATATTTTATGTTTTATCCAAGTATTGACAATGGAGTATTGAGCATTGAGCATTGAGCATTGAGTAGTGAGTAGTGAGTAGTGAGTAGAAAGTATCTAGTTTCCATGTGTAGTATCTAGCTTGTAGTACCTTGTAGTACAGTAGTAAAAAGAGTAGAATAAACTGAGGAAATATATAGTAATTCCTTGATGCGTAGCGGAAATGAAATGAAATGAAATGACGTTTTCTTTTTCCGTATCTTGATACAGTTAATTGGCTTGTCATACATAGATGAAACTGACTACTACTAGACCACTAGACTACTAGACCCAACTCAACTAAACTCAAGTCAAGTCAACCCAACCCAACTCAACTGACTGTACTGTACTGTACTATCTCATAGATAATCTCACTTTTCTTTGTTCTCTCCCTCTCTCTTCACATGTGTATATAGCAAAGAGGATTCCTCCACATCCATGAACCGAATTTAAAGACCAACAGGAGGACATTCAAAATCCAAAGCGAATTTTGGAAAATTCCCCTTGTCAGCCACAGCGACAGCGACATCTCCACATCTCCACATCTTCACATTTCCCGTTCCAGTTCCATTTCCATCGATATTTTGAAAATTCCAAATTCCAAATATAGAACTTACGTCAAAAAACGAATAAAACCAGCTTTTTTAATTCCGTCTTAATCTAAACCAGAACCAGGACAAGAGCCAGAATCAAAACAAGAATTCTGTAGAACTAGGTACAAAGCCGTAAAAGCAACAGAAAAGACGAGACTCGAGAATGACGAGAATGCTATCAGTGTAAAACAGATACAGATACAGATGACGGGAAGAGTTGTGATTCCATCCCCATTATTCTTTCACAGGTCTAAACTTTCCATTTTTACCAGCAGCGTGACAAAAGAACTAAAAGTCAAATGGAGAATAAGACGTAGAAGAAAGGAAAGGAAAAGAGAGAAGCCAGCAGATAAACTAGAGGAGTGAAAGACACAAGCAAAATAAAGTATCTAGTGTAGAGTACAGAATAAAGACTACCGACTAAGAACTACAGACTCAAGACTTGAGAATGGAGAGAGGCAAACGGAAGAGGGAAATAAAGTAAAGTAAAGTGCTCTTTCACAGTTCTTTCAGTTTTTCTTCCTCGCACGAGTATCAATAGCAATAGCAATTGCTTTCTCTTTCTACTTCTCTTTATTTCTGTTTCTGTTTCTCTGTCTGATTCATTCCCTTCTCCAGCAACTACAAGACTCAAGTAGGAGCAAGTGAAAGCAAGTGAAAGACGGAAGGAGAGAGTTACTGCGTGAGTTAGTGAACATTGAACATCCTACATTGTACATATATTTACATTGTGCATGTGCTCGTATTCGGATTCGTATTCCGCTTGGTGTTCGTGTTCGTGTACTTGAGCGTGGATTTTGTGGATGTGAAGATGTGAAGATTTGAAGAGGAGCAAGAAGAACCATAACTCTTGAAATAATACTCAGAGCCATCTCACCGTTCTCCATTTCCAACTCTAGACTCTAGACTCTAGACTCTAGTGCCAGAAGCAGTGGCAGTGCTCTTACTAATACTACTAGGACTCCTCTCTTATTGCCATCCATCCATCCAGTATTCAGCAATCCACTTGTTTTAATGCGGAACAAGAGTGCGAGCAAGAAAAAACAAGTTGGAGTTGGAGTATTAGTTTCTCGTACAAGTAAGTACTTTAAAACTATTTCACTATTTCACATGTAAGGAAATCCATGTTTCTTTGTCTTCTCTTTCCGGTTTTTCCTCTGCCTTTTCCAGTCTTCCAGTCTTTTCTCTCTATTCCCAACGAAATATGTACAACATACAATATACATATTCCGTCGTTAATCAAGTAGCCGTAATCGTTAAAAGGGTATCAATTTACGCGCCCTGCTGAAAAGCTAGTTCATTTATTTATGGATGATTTCATTGCATAATAGATATATAATCATATTTGAACAAGAACGTAGATACATTATACATTATAAACCTAAACAGTGAAAAGTGTGAAATAAAATTCAACAGCAAAGTATTACATAACAAAATACAACAGACATTTCAATTGATAAAGATAAGAATTACAAACTCTTTTAAAAATTTGAGGAATAATAATAGATACTAGTAATACATAGTAACTTTTCAGTTCAGTCCTTTGCTTTCTCCCTTTTTTCCATTTTTTGTTGGAGAAAGCGATTAAAGTTTCTTTGAAAAGATACAGCGACAGAGAGGTTTAAAATAGGTGTGATAAAAATGGTAAGATGTGTGCTTTAGTTCTGTGGAGGGAAAATGAATTTCCTAAGCCATGGAAACGATTTTAATGTACTTGAATAACCATCCTTGTTCTTTATTTTATTATCGAGTATCTTACAGTGTAGATTGTAGATTGTAGAGTTAGAGGGAAAATCGTAATTGTGAATGAAATTGTAGTTGCAATCTAAAATCTGCAATCTACAATATGAATCGATTTTTCACTCCCTCTTTTTTTTCTCCTCGTCTTTTATCTTTATCTTTTATTGTCTCTGTCAATTTCTTTAGCACTTACTCTTAGACGTAGATATGTTGTTCAAACTTTCTCCTCAATGGAACAAACCCAAGAAACCAGATTGGTAACTTCAACCGTTGAAATCTGGCCAAATTGGTCCAGATTTGGTAATTTGGTTGAAATCCAGAAAATTGGGCGTAATTTTTCAACCAAAATTTAAGCAATAGTCCAAGTTTAGTCCCTGAACCGTCATTATTTTACCACTTCAAATACTTTATGATTTTCTACAATTTGTGGTCTTTTTATGGTAATTTTCTGACCATAGTTCAACCTCACTAAATCACGATAAACTTTCAATTTGGCCATTTACACTGTTTGCTCGATCATTTTACTTTAAATATTGGTGTTGGACTTTGAAAAATTTTCCCTTTGCTTTATGAGGAAAATTTTCTAAGTCCACAAATTGAATTTACTGTGTTGACATGGAAATTAGTTTTGTTCCATTAGTTTTATTTATTTTCAAATCTAGGAGCAAGTAAACAATGAAACTTTGAGGCACGGGTGAAAAAAGAGAAAGTAGGTATCTTTCGTGTCTTTCAAAAAAATATTGGTGAAAACCAGACAGAATGTACCATGTACATTGTACATGGAATATAGAAAATTTAATCTGTGTATCACAGTAAAGAGAACCTAGTATGAGACAGGAGACAGTAGACAGGAGAATGGGAGAATTGGAATGCAAAGGAACCGGAAATTCAAAAATAAAATCAGAATTTTATCTATTCCTTTGATTTGGAGCATGGGATGCTGGTCACGAAACGAGATGTGATGAACAAGGAATTGAAAAGGCGGGAGAATCCTCCGTTGTCAGTATCAGTACTCAATACTCAATTCTCAATAGTCAATGTTCAATACAAAGTGAACATTGAACATGCAAAGGAGCAAAATAACACGAACCCACAAACCAAAACTGTAAAACTCGGAGCAAACCGCATTTTGCCATGAACATGATAACGATCTGATGTGATATGAAACGAGATATGAAGTGAAGGAACCCAGCGAGTTTGGAGTTGAAACGTCTTTTTTACCTAAGGATATATTCAGAGCAAAGTACAGTGATAGAAAACAAGGATGAAGGAAATGGAGCTAGAATCTAGAATCTAGAGTCTAGAGTCTATAGAGTTTGGATTCTGCAAACCGAATCAGAATACAAAGACGAAGGCGAATAAGTTGGAGCATCACCGTTGACGATGATGTCTGTAGTCTGTAGTGTGGTTGACGGCGACAAAGATAAAGTTAAGCCTCTGCTATCAATCCTTCTTCGTCTCCTTATTTACAAATGTAATTGTGTACAAACTTGCGACTTCTCGAGTCTCGAGCCTCGAGTCGAAAGACCGCCTTTTGACTGAGAGTATATAGAGTATAGAGTAAAGTAGTAGTTGTTGGAGTTTTACATGGCGACAGGAGCGGTGAAAGCTCAAGAAAGAAAAATAGTCAAAAACCAGAGAAAGCACTTGACACGTTCGCTGTTCATTTTGTTTTTGTTTTTCCATTCTTGTTCAAATGGCAAGTTGAAAAGGGGTTTTTGGGAATGAGAGAGAGAGAGAGAACAAAAAGGGAAAGAAAATGAGGAAGGAGTGAGGATTTTTCTTCACCATAGTTTCACTCTGACTAACTTAAATATAAAAGAGACTGTATTCTGCATCTTCTACTCTGTATTTTGGTGTACACTGTACAAGTGTATAGTGTTTGATGTCTGAGGCCACACAGTAGGTTATCCACCTTATTTATCTATCTTTCTACGACTATCTTTTCTAAACACACTCCGAAAACGACAACGACAATGACAACGGCAATGACAACGACAACGGCAATGAAGATGCTTTTCCCATGTTCAAACTTTTCCTCGATTCTCGATTCTCAACTCTCAACCGCCTCGGTAAATATAGAAAGTAGACAAAAGACAAACCCAGAGCCCTGGTTCCTGGTTCCAGGTTTAACTATTCACTATACACGTAAAATATCATCTCCCGTTTTTATTTTCCTTTTCGTTTCCTGATTCCTTTCCCGACCCAAAAAACTTTCCCCTTTCCCAACTATAGCAACTAGCAACAAAGAGAAGAAAAGAGCAAGTTTTTTTGAAAAAATACTTTAGTTTTCTTTTCCTCCGAGTTTGTTTTTCGCCTTTGGAAATTTTGAATGGCTGCCCTAGTCCCTAGTCCTTGGTTTGTAATGTATACTGCATGCGTTATTTATAACGAGTTTAATACGAGATACGAGACTACGAGACTACGAAAGATGGAAAAGTATTTTGGTATACTTATTTTATATTTTCCTCTCAGGATAAAATGGAATACGGAATATGGAGCTTGAAGCATGGAACAAGGAGGAAATATATCTCTGGTAATTTAAATCCCGAGCCAGAACCGGAGCTTGAACGGGAACGGGAGCCGGAGCCTGGAGTTTAAAAGGAGCTAATCTACAGTTCCTGGTTCTGGGTTTTTGGTTGCTTCTTCCTCTTGTTCCGTTTATATCTAAAATGTAAGCTCCTTCCTTTTTATGTATATTTATTCATCCACTGTGAATTTTTAATAATTTTTTCCGACAAAGGAAATGATCCTTTGCTATTAATATTAATAGCTTGTTAAACGCTTCTTCCTATCATAAATAACAAACTCCAAACTCGGAAATCCAAAATCTAACCAAACTTCCTGTAGCTTGTACACAATTTATAATGAGTATTAACAACAAAAACAACAAGAGTAAAAAATTGATGTACGTTTTGTTGCTAAATTTGGTACAAGGTCAAAGCAAAATTTTTACACAAAAATAATAATAAAAGTACAAACTACAAACTAAAGATAAGTTATATTATGCAATTTTAAGATATTTTGTAACGCAAGAGCAAGTTAAATTATTAAAGTCAATAATACTCGTATTTTATTATTTTTACAGATTAATGGGGAAGGAAACGGTGGAGATTTAATTTTTGGAAAATCATTGAGCGACAACAAACAAAAATCAGGAGACAACATTCAACCAGCTGGGAACAGTAGAGTCAAGAATCAGGAAGAGCACGAGTCAAATAGCCACAGTACTGTAAAAAATAATGGTAGCCGCTCTCATCCTTTTTTGAAATTCACCCAAATTCGACATTCTAATCTCCCGGACTTTCTGTGGTATTCCATTTTGAACATTTGAAAGTCATAAGTCAGAAATGGAAATGAAGTAATTAGTATTGAATCCACGTTGGATTGAAATGAATCAAAATGGAAAACAAAAACGACTCAAAAAACATCAATGACCAATGACCGACGAAAACCAAAAGCAAAACTGCAGTCTATTTTCAATGATGGCGATGCCGGCCTTAGTTTGATTCCCAATTCAAATGTTCAATTTCCTCGTCTCTCATCTTATACGCTGCGGATTTAAATTTTAAATAGATGTGTCTGGATTCTGAATTCTAGATGACTCATGTACTCACATTACTGTTTACTTTGGCTTTGAATTTTGGAATTTGGATTTTGGAATGCTAAGCTGGTGCAAGCTAAAACATCCATAAGCTGTCTTTATTTCCGGCTGGAAAACTGTTTTCGAGTTTCGTTTCTCTATGTTTCTATGTATATGTAATATGTATCATCGCTCCGCCACCGTGCCGTGAGGACATGACACGATTCACCATTTACGCTCCATATGAACTAAATGAAAAGCAGGATAAAAGCGATAGTTAAAGCTACAAATGAAAGGAGAAAAGGATCAATTTACATTGTGAATATTCGTTATTCCTTATTCGTCCTTCGTCCTTTTACCCACATCCATATCCACATTCACATTCTCCGAACTCCGAACCGATCTGCTCTACTTGAACCGATCGTCTCTTCTATTTTCACTTTGCTTTCACCATCACAGCAGTTTTGTAATCCATATAAAGGGTAAAGTACCTACCTATCTACATCTATTATACATCTATCAATCTATCAGTCTATCTTTGTGACTGCAAGTATGGAGGATGGAGTGTGGAGTGTGGAATAGGGAAAAGCCCATCAAATACAATAGAAGACGACCTCGTTCTCTTATGCAACAAATCCTCATCCTTTAATATCAAACCGTGTCTTCAATATCTTCATCCTGTGCATATTCAAATTCAAATTCAAATTCAGATTCACCATCCACAATTTACATCCAAATTCACATTCATGGTGCAGACTGCAGACAGTAGAGTATGGAGTGTGGAGTACGGAGGGCATGCACTCTATTGGATATTGGATGGATGGATGGTGAAAAGCAAGGGGAAAAGGAAGCTGATCCCAGTTTGTCCCGCCCCCAAATCTTTTGTACAAACTTGAACTGGGATTTTTAATATATTTTATAGTACGTGGAATGTGTAGAAAGTAGAAAGTAGAAAATAGACAGTGGAGAATAGAAAATAGAGAATATAGAAGGGAGGAAAGAAGCCGAAACTCATTGAGAGTGCACATTTTTTTGTCTATAATTTATGTTCACTTTTTTATATAAAAAATAATATGTGAGAGGAAGGAAAAGAGGTGGAGAAGATTGAGAAAATGTGGAAAATGTAGGGAACGTAGAAATATGTGCATCTCAAATCTCAATTCTGAGCGGAATCTACTTAACTGAATTTATGATGGAAATTTCAGCAAGGAAAAGGAGAAAAGAGGACAAAATTGATCAACATTTTATGCAGCGGATTTATGTACATTGAACATTCTACATTCTACTAACTACTAATGAGAAAGCCTTGTTATACTCTACACTCTACACAAACTCTATAATTCTATTACATAATGTAAAATTTGCAATTTCAAATGTATAATACATGAAACCTAAATGTTAAAAGCCTCTTACTAAATATATATACATATATAATATATAAATATATATATAAATATACAAATTAAAATGGTTGTTTGATATAATATTATACAAAAGTAGATTTTTTCTAATCATCCAAGTCGAATCTTGGAATTTGATGGAGATTTCAAATTATTGTAATGTCTGTAATTCTTATAAAGATTTTGTATCATGATGTTATAAGAGAATTAAGCATCATGTAGAAATTTAAATGTCATCAGTCATCAGTCGTCAATCGACTTAGGAAGAAAAAAACAATTTTTTCAATCATTGTGTCAATTTTCAATTGTATGAAACAATATGACAAACAATATTTGTCATGATGTGTTATGCAAAATTGTACAACAAGTTTTATGTATTGTTGACTAACAAGAGAAATTACATGTGTACGTTTGTCAGCGGTTTTGAAATTGTACTCAGTAAATTATAATTTATAGGGAAGAAGTAAATGTTGGATGTTAGTCTCGGAAAATCTTCAATATCAACTTATTGAGATATGGATGAACTGAAGACTGTAGAACTGTAGAAATATAATAATAATTTGATTGTTTCAAGTTAAATACTTTTACAACATGTAACATGTAAAACGGAGCTAATACAATACAAAGAGAAAAGAAGAGAGAAAACAGGAAGGAAAAAATTTATCTGTTTAATCCTCTTTCTGACTTCTGACACACACGCAACTTGTAAAAGTCAATCCAAACAATTAACAATGTATTTAGTATTTAGTGAGTAGTAAAATGTAACGAAAAAGTTTTTATGTATAACATTCTATAATTCTATAATAAAATAGTAACTTGTAAGTACTAAAAAGTACCAGAAAAATATCTACGTCTTTTTAAAGTGTGGAGAGAGGCCTAAAACTAAAACTAAGAATAAATGCTAAATAAAAAGCATTCATTTATATTATTATTACAATACAAAACTTGCTAAGTGTATTTAATTAAAGTATAAAAGCTAAGCGCAAAGGGCAGCGTGTGTTACAAAAGTTATAATAATTATAGCTTACATGTGGCTGCACACTATTTTAAAGCTGACAAGGAGTATCTGTGAATTTTTTCAACTAATAAGATTAGAAAAAAAAGTATTTATTTACTTAGTTGCAGCCTATACAAAATACAGACATGTAAATCTAAATGTAAAATAGAAAATAGGTAAAGTTAACTGTATAATATTATAAAGACGTCCATGCTGAAAAGTTAATGATTAATGATACAAAAAAAGTTATTATTTATGTTATTTATTTTATACTATATAAACTGGATTTTGTTTCAGTTTCTTGGTACAAATAAAATGAGGATATTCATGTGAAACATTTTTTTGTACCACAATTACAAATTAGATTGAAACTAAAATGGTGTTCGATCCTTGTTTGATCCACCACCTACATAGAAAATTTATGTCACTTATAATAATGTGTGTATGGATAATGGGCAATCGACAATCGTCAATGATGAGCTGTATAATATTTATATTTCTAATATTAAGTATTGTTTCTATGTAATTTCCAAATTATTGTGATTTAGCGTTGGAGTTTCAAGTAATTACTAATTTCACTACAAATCGACAGTGAAATTGAACGCAAAAGATAATGACGCCTGTGTCATTTTTCATCGTGAGCAATTTGTGAAAGCAGTTTTATGCATGAACATTGAATGTACGGTGAAAATACAAAATAGAAACATAATAACATGATAATATTATGATGTCTGTACACAAAAATGAACATGAACTTTAATTATTGTTGCGTGACCCGTTCACTGACCTTTTTTCATTATGATTGCACTTAAAGGGTGTGAGCTCCTTGATCCATGGTTAATGATTAATGAATGAATGTTTGATGTACGTATAAAATATAAAATAACCTGGATGAAAATGAGGAAATGGGACATAATTATTATTATTGTTGTTGTTGTTGTCTGTTGTTCTTCTTGTTGATGTAACGGCACATGTTTTTATCTATCTAAATAAATTTGTTTACATTGAAAATGTTGCATAACTTGTTTGACACATGATACTACTGGACTAGATACAAAAGACACTGGGTAGTGTTAATTAGGTGACTGTGCTTCTTTTGTCATTTTGAGTCATTAACCTGTTGACTGTGTTCATTTGTACAGAATACAGAATACAGACTACAGACTACCAACAGATAATAGAAATACGTATATATCTACAAATATTGTTATTACTTCTATGTCGTCGTTTTTGTTTTTCTTGTTATTTTTGTGGAAGAATCAACCAGGAAGTAAATTGTATAGTCATAATTAATTGAAAGCCTGTGAAACTGGGATCAAAAGGCCTAACTTCCTTGTTGAGTATTGAATTTCCAAACTGTGTGAACAAAATGAGTAAGTTATTTGAGCTGTCGAATTGGAATTGACTGTTCCAGTGAATGTATGAATGCTAGTGGGAATGAATGACACATGATATTTGATATTCGATATTTGTGTTATGATAAACATGTGTTTTAAGTTATAGGTTAAAGGAATAGGTAATTTCTTACAACACTGAAAACAATGTTAAAATTGTATTTGGTCTAAATTCTAGAAAATCTAGAATCTAGAGTCTAGAGTCTAGAACCTCAACTTTTGTGTTACTTTTAGAATATCCGTGACTACATTTAAAATCTACAATCTACAATGAAAAAACATGTAGATACAAAGATTTAATTGTAAAAGAAATAAATACACGCTAATAAAGTATGTTTTTACAGAGAAGCTACAAAAACTTGATATATACATATATTGTCTATTGTTTCTATTTGTAATCTGTACGAGGTACGATATTCAAGGCAAATCTTGTTGCTTTGAGATTTGAGATTCAAAGTATTTAAATAAATGATAAATGATTAACTATTGATATATTAATATTGGTATTGGTATTGATATTGATATTGATAAAACAGTAAAAGTGGTTATAAAGTTGTTTAACATTTTTGCAAAACACTTTTTTCACTACTTTCATTCCCGTTTTCCAATTACTTGAAATAGCTTGGGGTTATCACAGACTTGCTCCTTTTCATATACCAGGATATTTCAGCATGGATAGTTTAACATCCTGTAGCCTGTAGTACTTATTCGCTTTTGTATTCATACCTACTCAAAACTCAAAAACTTTTTCCACCCTGATAGCGAAAAGAAAAGTAAGAAGCTTCCTTTCCATTCTAAAGTTTTTCTTCGCCGCTGTTCCTTGTACATTGTGCATATCATACTTGATTGTTAGTGGAGAAAAACTGGACTTTTCTTCTCCATTTAACATTCTTTTGAGAAAGTTTAAGGATGGGAGAGTGAAAATACGGTGAGCATTTCGAGTACATGTAGAATCTAGAATGTAGAATGTAGATTGTAGACTTGCAAGTCTACACCCATGGGTGTTCAATGTTCAGTCTTCACTAGTCACTTTGGTCTTTTGTGGTATGGCTAAAGGATAAAAAACTTGCAACTCACACACATAAAAGCGAGTCGCATGAGCATACGTTTCAATAATTAACTTTAGAAATTTAGTCCCTCGTCCCCGGTTGTACTACATCATACACAGTACAGCATAGAGTATTTTGTAGAGCGAGAAGAATCTCAGTAAAAGGTTTAAATTAAATAGGCAGAGTAAAGTATTATATAAGATAAAAGCTCCACTGCTCTGTAGACTCTAGACTCTATACATCTCTCTGTGTGAGTCCTCTTGTTTTAAAGCTCCTTCCTTTCCGTCCTTTTCTAATCTAATTTCCATTTACACTCAATTGCAAATTTCAATATCAAAGTTCCTCTTTCCACTCCTTCTCCATCTCAACCCGCTTGAAAAACCTAACCGACGAATTCAAGAAGCCAAAACTTTGTCTTTCTACACCTAAAACTACCGCTACCATTACATTACCACTACCACTATTACCTTTATCTACCTACGCAAGGTACACAACTCATATATATATTATATAATATACGAGTACGAGTACGAGTACCAGTTGCAGATTCCACACATTCTGAAATTCAAGAAGGAATTAATTAGCAAAAGTTTTTGTCAACAGAGTGGGTGAGCTAGCATGTGTAAGAGGAAGCAAAGTTACTTTTTATACTAATATTCTCACAACTATTTACATCATGTACATAAAGAGTCTCGAGTCTCGAGTATGGAGCATAGGGTATGGAGTATGGAGAATGGCGTATGACAAAGTTTTTTTAATGTACAGTATAATGTAATTTACCTTCCATTCATTTTCCTTTTACTGCGTAGTCTGGAGTCTGTAGTCCAGATATTTTTTATCAGGATATATTTAAAGGTCAAATGAGAATAGGAGAAGCCTCATTTTAAAATTTTCTATCCTGTTTTCTTTCAAATTTTATAAATGTAATTAGAATTTATGGTCACGACTCACGACTCACGAGCAGCAGAGATATTAGAAGCAAGTAGAAAGTAGTGTGTTAAAAAGATGTGAAAAATAAATTTGCATGTGCATACATTCTAGATTCTACGTAGAAAAGAAGACTGGGGAAAGTTTCGGGAATTTAAACTGGACACATTCCCGGAAATGTTTCCAGGGTCTTCTATCTTATGTATTCAGACGTAACTTTTCTAAAGAGAACATTGAACTTTCTCCCAATATATTATCCTATTTTTTACATGAAATTGGAGACTGGAGAAAATAGACTAGTGAATTATGTACAAAATATATACATGCACATGTACAATGTATAATGTATATGAAACAAATGTTCGGAATGAATAGGGATTACGCATCCGCACAGCTTGTCATTTGTCATTAAATTACATTTTCTGTCTCAAGTCACAAGTCTCAAGTTAAAAATTGCTATATTTCTCTGCATATTTCAGCATATACCCAACAAAGTAGTAACTAAAGTAACAGAGTAACTAAGTGGGAACAGAAAGAAAATGAAGGTTTGAGCTTATTCAATTGGATTATATCATGAACAACTCTCCCAGGGCTTATTTTCCATTTGATGTACACTGCACACTGTACAGTATAAAATGTACATTATAAATAGTACATTGTACATTGACATTACGTTTTGGGTATGATTGTATCATGCATGAAAAAAGGACGACATTTCCTTTTTACCATAAATTTAAGGTTACACTAAACACTAATACTCATGAGTCATGAGTCTCGACAGGTATCAGTATCATTAAAAGTAAGTAAGTGTCAGTGGTGAGAATTGAGAGCTTGGTTCAATTCTCCTTTATTATGTATTCTACAGATATATTCTGTATTATTTATTCACAATTCGTAATTCATGGAGTGAGTCAAATTTAAAAGATATTCCAGGTATTTTAGATTTTAGTATATAATTGAGTTGACTTGAAGCTTCAAGGTTTAATTGACTTTGAACATCCATCGTTCCATCGTCCAGCTTCAACGTCCACAGGATTTGGCTGTCTATTTTGTATTTTGTATTTTTAAAATGACACGTGCAGATAGCAGACCGACAAAACTAGTATTGTGCATTATATTTCTAATGTAAGTGTATAAAATATGCACCATTGAATTTCAATGCTCATCCATACCCAAATGTTTTCATACTAGTCAAAATGAATGTTTCCATCTATCGTTTTATTTGATGTTCCATTATGTTTCTCATATGTAGAAGATATTAAACATGTACTTGTTCTGTCAGCACAGAGGAGATTTGAGATTCGAAATTCTAATGAGTGGCAAATAAGTAACTACTTTACATTTTCCCAAATAATCCTTTAATGGAATTTCTTGGTTTACTCTAGATTCTAGAATCTAGAATCTAGACCATAGATTGTAGATACTGAATGTTGGATGTTGGCTCTGCCGTTGCTTGTTTTACTATTAACATGATATAACTTGCCTTCCCGGAATACAAGTATTTCAAATTTCAATAGAGCTGAATTTGAAATTCGATCCAAATGCACATTCTACCTCCATTTTACTTGAACTACACACTACACAGAATTTATAAAATAGACGAATTTAAAAAGATATCCTCTAGATTCTGGATTCTGGATAAATTTATTAATGCATTAACAGCTCCAGTTTCAGATTAGCTAGTAGTTACTTGTTACGAGGTGCTTTTGTAATAACTAATAACATTTGATACTCGCACTCGAGTACATACAACATACATCATGCATATTACATAGGACACTACAAATGTACCATATGATGTACGGTATTATTGGAATTTGTATTTTCATTTTATTGCCGGTTTACTGTTAGCTGTTAGATACTGAATTTTGATATACACGGGATTTTCATGACCTGACGATTTACATATACACACACACATTCTCATCACTTTCACTTTCAAATACATCTTGAAAGCCCATAAATGTTACATACTATTTTATATTTTACGCTTCAGACTAAAATGGAAAATGATGCAGAAAATGCTCCTGCTCTTCCGTTTTGTAATCCATATGCCAACTGTATAATATGCAATTTGGTATGAATATGCGAGTGTCAGCAAACTGCATCATGCACCATCTACACATTCATTTATAAAGTCTATTAAGCTTGTAATTTCTTTTTACATACTCTATGCTTAATACTCAACACTCAATACTCATGCATATGCATATGAATCTACTCGCTGTCAATTTTAAATACTTAGGATGAATTGAAGCTAAAAACTCATTAAAATAAAAGGTCATGGAAGAAGATGAATGGGCCACCTACATGATTCATGATCTTTGATCCATGATGAAGTACTCTTGGATTTCAGCTTTCGGTTCAAGTACCGAATCTGTCCGAATTTTTTGTGCTGCATTTGCAGTGAAATTTGCTTTGTGAAGTACATACACAACCTACTTCAAACTAACGACTTTCTCTACTAATTTTTGTATTACGCCTGTTGCACAGTTCAATCAGATACAGTAATATATTCATAATTGATCCAGTTTCCAATCCAGAATCCAGTCTTCGGTAACGAAGCTGGAACAAATGAAAAACGTCATTCTTTGTGACCGATGACACGAAAATTGCAAACATTTGAAACTGAAAACTGCACATGACGCTTTCGAAGCTTTTGACGATTAAAAGGACTGAAATTTAATCAGTTGAAAGTTACCAGAAAGGTATCATAGCAATCCGAAGAATCTTTAAAAGGAAGAATTATAAATGTACAATGCAATTTTATAATAAAGTTACAAATCCTCACTTTGTGACGATTTTATATCGCCTTAAAAGCATAAATGCTTTAGGCTCCGAAAGCTGACAATTAACATCTCACTTTGCCCCAGGTTCAAAACTACTACCGTAATATTCTTACAAATTCTGAACATTATCATCTTGTCCACTTTTTTTAAAAAAAGTGTTCGCTAGATGGCACCACCGTCGAGTTGATAAATTTCCTACTTTATAGCGCCAACATGTCGACATGACGCGTACTCGAACTGTCCACGGACAGACGGACACGATCATTCCAAAAGTCACCTTCGCTTCCTAAAATTATGCAGATTTATCAGATCATTGACCGGTTGAATAAGTTTTCATGCGGACGTTTGAATACGATGAAAACTTTGTCTTGAATCCGCAATACAGATGAGGACAAACTTAATTTTTCTCTTTAGAATGAATCTGAATGTGTTGATTCAAACTGCTTTTCTGTAGGTCTGACTATTCACAATTTTGGTGTGGTTATTCAAAACGTCTTGTGTCTAAATGGATGTCTTTTACATGACTAACTTAGTTCTCTTTTCGATTCGTTTGGTATGGACAAAACGAGCAGGCAAACTCGCAAACGCTGACGATTTCCAAGAATTTAAGCCTGTTTTACTTTCTAATTTTGTGAACCTGGGATTCGGTTGCCTTAATCAAGTTCTTCGTCATCGTTCACGTACTCAACATAGTTTATTTTTTCGCTCAAGATTTCAAACATTTTAATTGTTATTTTTTCAGGCTATTTTGTTTTAACTTGTCCAAAGGTTAAAGGGCATCAGATTAGCTGAAGCACAATTTCTTAGTTTAACCAAACAAAATTTATTTTCCAAGCTTTTTATTTGCCATTTTTAAAAGTGAAAAGTGAAATTATCCGCCTGCATATTACTCATGCTCATAATATTGGAGTTATTCCTTGTCTTCTTTTCAAAACCATGAACAACGGTAAGTCAAACATTTTTTCTTGTTTACTTTTTTTTAAATTCGTAGATTCTTTAATTAAATAATATACAAGTATCATCATTTTATACGGGGGCAGGAAAGACCTAGCGGCCTATGCTCGTGTAAACGGGTTGGGTTAAGCCGGGTCTGCTGTGGACGGGTGGGCTTACGCAAGTAGGCCCCAGTACTCAGTGGGCTAAAACCTGCAGTTTTACACGCAGA
>JAQGBH010001020.1:0-38007 GCA_034698265.1 Sminthurinus aureus | reverse complement strand
AAACTTGGGGAAAATGTGCTTCAAAAGCATCTCAACACAGCTATATTTTTTGTTTTTGGAAAATCGAATGTTCATTTATCAGACCAGGGGCGCTTTTTTATTGGTTTTGGACCACTGTGCGCCGGTTAGAATTTTCCAATGAGCAAGCCCGCAATTACTGAAGCAGATCACAAAGGCAAACTTCCGCCGAACCTCCTACAATTAGGAATTTCATGTACCAATCTCCAAATTATTAGTCAAAAAGCTTGTAGTTTTCCATTTGTCAGTTGTCACTGTATTGCCATGGTGACGACAGCTGTTTTTTATGCCTATGGAAAAAATTAAATTACAGCATTCGAAATGTACATTCAACATTCCCGCCGAGTTCCACTTTAACACAAACACGACGAATGTCGGAAACAGAATCCCGCTAAAAAATAATTTTCCTTGTCGCTGTTCAAAAAATCAACAATCCAAAATTAGACCGAGTTTAACTGAGTTGACTTTTAAACAGAAATTATTGCTAAAAACGAGCGGGAGGACAGAATATCGAAATTTGATTCACCATTTTTCAGTGATTATAAGGGAAAATTCCAGCTTAATAAATAATAAATGTATTCAAATATTGAAAGGAATAAAACCTTCAACTTACAACACGGAAATTGTGTTGTTTTCCGCTTGAGCGAGATATTCAAACTGCAATGTTTTATGCATGAACCTTACTTTATTTCATTCTCCACACATTTGCGTTTCACGTGAAGAACCAACAAAAAAGCTGACCAATTTGAAGCAAAACTACGCGAATACAGATAATACTACGGAATAATACTCACAAATTCAAACCCAACAGTAAATAGCTTAAAAGAACTGGAAGAGAGAAATTCATCCAAACAGACGTTTAAAGTAAAGCATAGCGATGCGATGGATCATGGATCACACTTGCAACCGAATTGGAGGATGAGATTTTGTTAGTTGATGACTGATGATCTACGCCATTTTTCTGCATTTCAGAAATTCCAAAATTTGAACAAACTTTTAAAACAGGATATTAAAATTTGTCTTTTTCCGATTCGAAATATTCCAATTTTTAAATGAAAAAGGTGTGCTTTATACGTTTAAACGTTGTCTTTTCTAAATGGCTCGTATCGGTAAATTTCCCATTAAATTTATCACGTCCAGTGGTACTTATTATTTTCATGAAACTGAGTGTAGGTACATAAAGACCACATCACATGCAACATGGCTCAAGTGATCATCCTGCCAAAAATCAAAACAAGAGGAGATTCTTGTGAACATTTCACACAGGACGTTTGATGATTTTGACGCCGCTTAAAAGTTTTAAACATGTCTGAAACTCTTTCATGTTAAAGATAATAGATAAATGATGAGTAATTCCAAAATGTGTTTCTACTATAATGTGCTCTATTTCATGTAATATTTTTTCTGTGTTGTTTGTTTGTCAAATACAGTTTGAAATAAGTGGAATTTTCCTTATCACAACCAAGTGCAACCGTACTCGTAATTGGAATCTCACCTCACGACAAAAACTGATAATATAAAATTAAATCGTTGCAAGTTGCAAGTGATTTTACTTGGTCAAACTCAAGTACATTAGGTTCAAAAGTACCGTAAAGTTTTCAGTTTCCAACACAATCCCGAACCACAGTCGAAGCCCCAAATCTGGAATTGTAATTTTATATCGAGTTGCTTTGTAATTTTCTCATTTCCATAAAATCTGAATCCACGCTCCACATTTAATTACGTGAAGCATATTTATATTTTAAGTCTCTGCTTGCAGTTTACAGTTAGTTCTTTTGACCATCAGTGATTAGAAATGGAAGAGTCAGTGGTTGATAAATTTTTCAAGAGGATGGAAAAAAATGGAGATGTGACTCTAATGAAATGGGCTAAATTGTGATATTGAGATACAAAATGCTATGTCCCGAAGACATGGGCAAATGGGGTCAGATGATTTTCTAAAATATAAATACAGCATGAATTGAGGGTTGCAGGAACGTCTATTCACAACAGCCTTTGTACCTATTTAGCAGTGAAAAAAATTCGTAAACTTTGCATGCCTCAAATGTTTGACGACTTTTAACTGAAAGCAAGAGTTGAGTTTTCCGTCCTCGATTTTTCGGCCCATTGACGTAAAACTTACAACTTTTTTGATGTACATTGGGTGCATGTTTATGTGTTGTCTAAAACTATAATCCAAACGCCATTAAAAATACAAGCAACGGCAGAAAAAATTCGAGAACCACGAACCAAGTTTTTTCAAAATTTTCGTGTTTTTTAAGTTTGGGAATTTTTTTCTCCAGCTGTAAGCGGCTTCTGTTGGAGAAACTTATCTCACTAACATCCAAATTTTGTGTTGTCTAAGGCATCATGAACCTTTAGGGAAAAGATGAATAGCTTTGAGAAAAATGTCGAAGAAACTAAGATGTAGAATTTTTATTTTTCATGTCAATTTCCCAAAAGTTGTTACTCAACTTGTACTCGTTGTAAAAATAAGCTTTTGATCCGGAGAAATACTTCACTAACCCTATGTCACGGGCACTAGTCTGTACTAGTTTGGTGTATCCTTAACTTGAAGAAATCTCTGCAGGGGAAAGAAATTTTCAAAGTCGAACTAGCTCAAGTCTGAAATTTCAGAGATTTTTGACTTCTCACTAAAAACTTTTTTTTGTATAAGTCTGGGCAGGGACTAGGCGTTGAGGGCAAAGTAGTGAGCATCACTCACAACCTCCTACTTAACAAGATAAATAATTTTGCTGTAGCTCATTTCCTTCATAGTGGTTATTATTATATAATGAACCAGTTGGTATGTATACCTGGTAGCTGGCTAACCTCGTTTACCCACATCCTACATATTTATACCTTCTATCCTGAAAATGAGTCACATACCCATGAAGAGTGAAGAGCGTATAAATTAGGAAAGGTAGTGCAAGGTAATGTAGGAAAATTAGCCTATGGTGACTAAATCCCACTTTTCAGAATTCGGAATCCAGAATTTGGAATCCAGGATAAACATTGCATGCTTTGCTTACATTACCATGATTTAAGAAGCTTGGCTCAATTCTCTGTACTCAATTCACCGTTCACCGTTCTCCGTACTCAAGTACTCAATTCTAACTAAATGCCTCGGAGAAACTTGCGGAAAAAAATATGATTCATGAATTTTCATCCATCTCCGTTTCCTACCATTTCTTAAATCCGCCGTGACTATTACCATGACTATGATTACAATAGAAATATAAGTATAGTGTGAATCGGTACAAAAAGTACATTCTACAATCTAGAGCCTAGAGTCTAGAATCTAGAATCTAGAATCTATAATATCATATAAAAAATAAAATGTAGAATATAAAATATAAAGCCTTGGTATTTTGGATGCCGTTGTCGTTTTGGATTCGCATCAAGCATAAAGAATCAAGTACCAGAGCTGTAGAGTGTAGAGACAGGAGAAACCAGAGTTAAAAAAACAAGGAATAAAAACTCGCGCCAACATCACCACCCAGAAGCACAACCCTCAACTTAACCAAACCAAAGTAATGCAGGAGATATGGAGAATGGAGAAAGCTAGCGCGAAGAGCGTAGAGTGTAGAGTGTAGAGTGAGCGAGAGTGAAGAAAGAGAAGAACACCCAAGTCCCATGTATAATGTACATGTATTTAAAATATGCACATATATGGATATGACTAGGACTACATTCTAGGTTCTAGGCTCTAAAGTCTAGAGTATAAAGTCTATGTGCTACGGTCTACGGTCTAGGTGAAGAGAGAACCAGAACACAAAGTGGGTAGGAGAGAGAGTCTAACGGAAAGGAAAAGCAAGCAAAGCAGTTATCGATTATTCTCCTCCCCAGTTCTGTTTCTCCAGCTCTAGCTCTAGCTCCAGTTTGAGTTCGAATTCGAGTTGTTCCTTCCTTCAGCAGTCCCTTCACTTTTCACTTTCTCTTTGCCAAAAAACGGAGACGAGAGAATTCTCTTCACTCCTCACTATATATACATATGCACATACACATACGTACACTATCAACCTACACGTACAACATACAACATACAGTTATTGTGCTGAGTAAGAAGAAGTGTGAGCAGAGAGAATGAAGTACAGAATATAGCATAGAGCGAAGGGAGAAGAGACACGAGAGACTCGAGACTCGAGACTGGAGTCTAGAGAGAAAAATACATAAAGGAAATGGACGGGAGACTAAAAATCCAGCACAGCCCATTTCTTCTTACTTCCTCTGTCTTCTTTTCCTTCTTTTCCCCTCTTGTCTGCTCTTCTTTTCTTTTTCTCCGTACCGCTATTTGCTCCTTCACACTCAAAATACATTAGATTGCACTACACTACCTCGTTCAAGCTACATACATAATACATAATACATACCTACCTATCCTACGCTGAACGTAGCTCTCAACTCTCAACTCTTAATTCTCAATTCTCAATTCTCAATACTCTTGTGATGATGCGATGGCAGTAGGGGTAAAAGTACCAGCACCAGCACCAGAACCAGTATTAGTACAAGTATGAGTAGTTTTTCTCCGTTCAATAAGAGCAAGCTTAACTATTTCTCTTTCACTTGTACTTTTTAAATCAAAATCAAATAAGCACCGTGTACTGTGGATTTTACCGAACCCGAAAAGAGGAAATTTCTAATACTAAATGATAAACATTAAAGGAATCTACGAATCTACGTACAACCTACATTCATGCATGTTATGTGTAAGCGAACGTGAATGTGGATTTTGTACCTCCACCAAACTTTGACCTCCAAACTCGAAACTCGAAACTCCAAAGAACATCCATGTGATGTGTAACAACTAACAATGTAAACAACAGCTTTGGACTGTAGACTGTACGCCGTACGCTGTATGCTGTATGGACTACGAACCGTGATGGGAAAAACTGTGAAAGTACTTACATTTTCATAGAATTTATACTTGTGCTATACATTATGCACTGTATATTGTTTCTGTATATCAGACACTATAAAAGCACTAACACGTAAGTTGTATGTACGTTGAGCATTGAACACTGAGCATTGAGCATTTAAGCGGATTGAGGATTGCGTGCCTGAGGAAAATCGGAATCGTAATTCTACCCTCGGCAAAACCAGCTCCAATAATCATGCATCACCGTAATTTATTTCAAATCAAAATTAAATATTTCACATTCCTTCACCGTCCATCGTCCACCGTCCACCGTTTCTTTATAAAGACAAGGTGAAAGATGTAGAATGTAGAATGTAGTTTACATTATATTACACGAGCTTTCTTTTTCCTACTGGCTATCTTAAATTTATATTGTCCATCAGTTCTACATCCTATGTTCTATAACGTATGTTGTATACCGTAGACCGTTTACAGTCATTAACAGTGGACCGTACAATTTATTCAGGATGGGTAATGGGTAATGGAGTTTGTATACTGTATACTGTATACTGTATACAAGTAGAAGACACTCTTTCTCTTTCTCATAGACAACAAACAGATTGTCTGTGTGGATGGAGAACATAGAACATGGATGAAGCTTTAAAAAACTAGTGGGCTTCCGTGATAAAACAGTAATGGTGTAATATAAATGTATAAGAGCCACAAGTTCCTCTCCCACTTTCTATATTTTACTCTTCTCAATTCTCAATCAATCTATTTTTAAATGGCTCTTTCCCGAACGACCCATCCACCATCGAACCAGCCCAGCTAATGTTACAATGTTACATGCATACGAATATAACATGGACCGATTAAAGGATATGGAATATAGAATTGGTTTACGTTTGGAATGACTCTGACGCCTATGCCAATGCCAATGTCGATGTCGATGGGATTGCACAGTTTGTTTTAAAATTAAGTATTTCCTGTTGCGGATAAAATGAAAATTCTACAATTCTACAATTCTAGCCCTTTTTTGGCCTACAAAAAATTACAATGGTTTGAGAACTCGTAGAAAGCAAGTAATATAGAAGAGAGCTATATAGTTTTGTAGTTTGTAGGGAACAAAACCATTTGAAGATTTGAAGAGGTACATAATTTAAAGCTTGGAAACTTGAAATGTATCTACAAGGCAAGGCAAAATGCACAAGTATTATAGGAACATTTTAACTGTTTTCGATTACGCAAAAATGACATGAAAGAGAAAAGACTGTTATTGTGTTTGTGTTTTTTGCATTTCGTATTTTATACTTAGGCTTTAGACTCCGCTGTTTGTTGTTTGTTGTTTGTCGGTTGGCGGTTGTAGGATGGTCGTAAAAGCATGCAAATAATTTATGTAGCATGCATGTCTCGTTGCAGGAATATTATATGTATAATGTACAATACACAATATACACACATGTAGCTTCAAATTTTGTATTTATTTGTGGCAACTATTTTGTGTTACCAGCCAACTAGCAACTCAAAGGCAAGTACCAAGTGCTCATAAAACATGTAAAATATAAAATGTACTTAAAAGAGCATAAAATGTTTCATGTTTAAATTTCAAGAGCACTATGTATTCTACATAATAAGTATTATGTGAGTGCAACTTTTTTGTACAAAATACAAAATACAAATGCAAATAATATTTACATCATACAGAATGGAACAAAGAGCCTGTGTAAAAAAGAGCACTAGAATCTAAAATCTAAAGTCTAGAGTTTCGAGTCAGCTACAAATTCACGTTTTTATGTCTATTGTATAATACATTTAAAATTTAAACAAGAGGAGAGTGAGAACGAAGGACGTTTCCGTACTCAAAGTAACTAACTAACCGAAAATTTTTAAATTGCCAGTCTAAAGTCTAGAGTCAAGAATCTATAATCTAGAATCTAGAGTGTAGAGGAAGTGGACACAATTTTTGTTAAATTCTTACACTTGAGTTCTTTAATGTGTTGTGTTTGGTATGATATATTATAAATAGCTTACTTGAAGTTATTGTTGCTGATGGAGTCGATGGAAGAAGTGGATGGACCTGAACTCTTCATATCCAACTTATTGCTGTTTGAATTGAACATGTCTTCATTGGAATCATCATCGTCATCCACATAGTAATCCGAATCATCATCCTCGTCCTCATCATACTCCTTACTGTCGTCATCCAATTTACTCGACTCTACTTTGGAGCGTGGCACGATTACATCTCTACAATTTTAAGAATCAAAAATGTTATTAAAAAACAAATCAGCAACATCTCTACGTCTCCAATATTTTATAGTTTATAATATAATTTCATATTCATTATGCATGTTTCATTTTTGTACAAAATAATAAAAAAAAATAAAAAATAAGCATCCTATTTTACAGAGGATGAAACTTGAAATAGTAAACTGCGGCAATATTAACAAAATATCATGTAATATTCTTGTACTTTCTCCACATTGATTTAACATGTATTTTGAACTTTAGATTTTCCATCCTTATGTCTTGTGTCTTGAGTCTCGAGTTGATACTTAATCTGATCGTGTGTAAGTTAACCTAGTTATTCTTATTCTCATTCAGGGTAAGTGTGTTCCAAGATTCCAAGATTCCAAGAATTTTCTGTACATTTAAGGTAGGTCTAAAAAATTCCTGCTTTTAAATTAACTCAATTCACCCAATAACCGACTGCTCGACGTGTTGTGGATTCTAAGTATTGTTCGTGAGAAATTTACACATGATTTAAACTTTATACTAGACACTAGAAACTAGACACTACATTAGAGTACCTGTGCACTATTTACAACTGTGTAACAAAATAAAGTGATTCAAAACTTTTTTGTTTTTGGTTTCTCCGAAAAGGGATCTTTTTGTTCTTTGTTCAAGGTTTTCAAGGGTTTTTTATTGTGCTGTCTAGTGTCGAGTGGCGAGTGTAGAGCGTCGAGCCTTTTATCCTTATTTTTAAGAGGAGATTTTTCACCTTTGCTCCTTTTAAGTAAGAGGATAAAAGCTAACAAAAACTTTCCTCAAGAAATCTCAACTCAAATAGTAAGCACGTCTTTGTACGATGTACAGTGTACAATGTACAAAGCCATCCTGGCTTTCTTTTAATCAAGTACAAAGTCGGTCAAAATTTAAACATGATACAGATATTTTTAGATTTTTAATAATAATTATGATGTTCAACACTCAACTTTCAACTTTCAAGACTCAAGAGTCAAGAGTTAAAACTTACCCGCTTTTGTGCAGTTCTTTTTTGCTGACGCAGACGGCTGTGAATTCGTCTTCTAAGAGGCACAACTCCTTCTTTTTACACTTGAGAGCTTGGCAAAGATCACCTGTTTCATTTAAAACCAAACAAAAAACAAACAAACATCAATTATCAATTTATTACTAGTTATTAATCATTAAGTAGGTATTACAAGATCCACATCTTTTTACTGCAACCATCAACCATTGATTTTAATTCAGTATGCTAGTAAATAAACTGATAAACAAGTAAACAAATGATTCACGATTCAAAATGCTCGACTTTGGAAAATTGTGGATTTTGTATCGTCCAAAAAAGGAAAGGTTTTTATCGTCACTGTTTTTGTAAAAGTATTGAATTATTTCACCATTATTACGTCAAGAATCAACACAATGAATTTTCGGTCTTCTTTGTTCCACCCATTTCCCCAAAATTTATACATTAAAATAAATCCAACGTCTATACGAATATATTCCAGAATATTCATGATATTCCTCTGCACAGTAATACCATCTGTTCAATTCAAAGCTCCAAACTCTGAATTCCAAATTCCAAACTCAACTTGAAAACCTGGAGCGGAACTGACAAAAGTCAAGTTTCTTGACTCTTGATGTAGATAGATAGAAAGATAGATAGATAAATTTTCCTCCCAATTTTTTCGCTCCAAATCTCATTTACTCAAAGAATCAAAGAAGAGGGAAAGAAAAGGAAATAAATGAATAAAGAATACAAGGAGACAAAAGATAGGACATGTCTAAAGTCTACATCTCAAGTACAATGTGCATTGTGTATACCTTTATATTTAATATCAAAAAAGTTGTTGGGAGGAAGCGGAAGGGAAAGGTTGATTATTTGCATATAATCAGTTTTCTAGTTTCCCCATCAACTTTTTATCATAACTTTGTTCTTCAGCAATGCCAGAGTCAAGAGTCAAGATTCAAGAGTTTCAATCTCTTTGGTTAAAAACTTTTATAGTCCCACCAACTTTTTGTCTACAGTCTACAGTCTACAATGTGAAGAATATACTTGAAAATAGATTGTGTACATTTGCGGTTGAAAATTCATTAAAATAGGAATAGGAAAGGGAAGAACTTCCAAAAACTACGGAACCTTTTTTCCGAAAACCCAAAGAAAAGAGCCAAAGAAAATATCTTATTAAATTAAAACCACAAATGCTTTTTGATTTTCCACTTTTGACTATTCAATATTTCAGTACACTTGAATTAACAGAGAAAACTAAGGTAAAAAGTCACCCTCATTTAGTTTTTTTCGGTGGATTCAGATGGGCTGTGAATTGTGAGTGGTGAATTTTGAATATTGTACATTCTTTTGTATGACAGTTGATGGAGAAAACTTGACAACTGAAAATAATACAGTAACACAAACGGGTAAATTGTACATATGACCTACCAATGACGAAATATTTCAAGTAGGAAAGCTTTTCTGTTTTTTCTTCTATAGCTACATTTTCCGCATAATTCTAGATTCTAGATTCTAGATTCTAGACTCTGGATTCTGGATTCTAGTTTTGACAATTATCAATAATCAGTAGTTCTCAATGTCTAATTTCCTCTGTCCTCTGTATTCACTATTCAAATAAATGTTTAAGAGTTTCCCTCTGTATCCTTGTGCTATCAGTTCCAAAGCAAGCACTGCCAGCTTTTCTCTCACAATCAGTATAATATAATACAATATAAATGTGGAGCATTGAGCGCCTCGTCTCGAGTCTCAACTCTCGACTCTCGACTCTCGTCATGACGTTGCTCGTTAATGTCAATGAATATTATGCAGCAATATTGCCAAACTTTATAAATGACTGCAGTAACTTGAAACCTGAAACATGGAATCTGGAATATAGAATATGGAACAAACAAATATTGCAGCAGCAAGGAGCAGTGTGCACTTTCATTATTAAACAAAGTGCAGCAAAACTTTGAAATGAACGGCAAAAGTCTAATGTCAAAAGTCAAATGTACAGTCAGCAGTCTTATTATTATCTTGGTGCACAACTGACAACTGACAAGAGCACAAACACTTAGATACGCCAATGCAATGTCACGAACATCATTATAAAAGTTGATATACTATATACTACATACTACAGACTATACATGCATGTAGCCATAGAGACTAGATACTCTTTTGTAGTTGAGATGAGACGAGATGAGATGTCTGAATAAAGAATAAAATAGTCAGCTATTTTGCCATGCTTTGGATTTTGGACTTTGGATTTTAGACGGAATCACAGCAGAGGTGATTGAATGATGAATGATGAAAAAATTGTGGAATAAATAACAAGTTCTGAAAAGTTTCTTACAACAATTCCAATTTCTTTTCAATATTCAACGATCGTTGATCCTCTTAATTGGGACTAAGTGCAAACGTTTTATTCTAGAATCTAGATTGTACAATTTAGAATCTTGTTTTGTAACTGCAAGACAAAAATGTTTTTCAGATTTTTATATGAGTTTGTTAAACGTTTAACATTTTATTTGTGGTCAACGCTCATTTCTACGACTTTAGAATTTACAGTAATTTTGTGAGTTTGAAGTTTGAAGGAACAGGATGAAATCTGCTAAAAATTTGCTAAAAGCAAAAGTAAGAGTTTGGCTGTTCAAAATGTAAAACTACAATTACGATTACGATTACTCATCCGACTTTTTCTATACTTTACGCAGCACAGTAAGTACTTCTCGAAGAAAAACCTTGTGAAAGAGCACGATTACAGCGAAAGAGTTTCAGCTCTAATGTCTCGTGTATTTTTATTTCCTGTGCTCTGCAAAATGTTTATGCTATCACCTATCATACTACATACTACACATAGATGTATTTACGTACCTTCTATATTACAGAGTTTGCTTTATAGTCGGCAAAAAAGATGTCTACTACTTTTGTAGGATGTACGATGTACGTCAAACACACGTTACATCTACATCGCCACTTTTTCTCAATTCCTCTCTGCGATCCTCGTGTAAAAAATCTGTCAGGTTATGACAAATTCATCTTTTTCACATATGTCGTTTTCTTTGCTCTCTCTTGCACACAGCACACAGCCCAGATGACGGGCGTTTTCCATTCTCCGTTCTCAATTTCCCTTTCATCGTCTTTTATTTTGCTGTTGATGCAGTAAAATTAATTTTTCTCCTAGTATTTTTCTTCTATGTGAATACACTACGTACATTGTACACTGTACAGTGTAGATTCATATACAGTTTCTTCTTCTCCCTTCTCCATCATCTTTAAGAGAGGACAAAGGATGTGAAAATGACAGGCTTTTTGTAGGTATGAATGTACAAAAAATGGGAAAAGGGGTCCATGTGAAAAATAGTAAAGAGTTGGAGTTTGGAGCTCATGTGGGAGGGCGGGAATAAATAAAGAATAATAGAAAAGGTATAAAATTCCTTTTCGTTTTCATATTCGTTCTAGTTCTAGTTAGAAAAATCAAGAAAAAAATACATAGGTGCAACAAAGCACAAAGCAGCAAGGAAAAAAGGATCCAGATCCACATCTAACATTGGTAAAAAAAGTGAAAGCAGAATCACACTTGGAAAATACAGGACACGGACAAAAAAAAGTGAGCTGAGAGGAGGAAGCGGAATGAAAAGAGTTTAATTCCACTCGTCCTCTCCATGTTTCCATGTTTCCATGTTTCCATTCCCCATACTCCATTCTCCATGCTTGCAGACTTATTTGACAGAAAATAGTAAAATTGTTGGGGTTCCGGTGAGCAGAAACGATTTATTCTCTGATGGTAGTCCTTGTGAATTGTACAAAATTCCTACCATCATAATCATTTGTGTATGTCTGTGTGTGTGTGTGTGTCTCCAACATGTTTTCTCTACTTTCACTCGTTCACTCTATTCCTGTTATATCTACTTCCTTCATCTTCATCTTCGGCTTCGGATTCTTCTTTCACTCAGTGCCGACTGGATCCAATCCAATCCAATCCATGTAGAAAATAGAATGCAGCGTCTACGCTTCTACGCTTCTCTTGCTGTGGCTGTAGCTGCTTATCTCAATATAACTTTTATTTCCATTTTATCAACCATGTTTGCAAGTTTTTTCCCTTTCCCCTCATCTCCTTTTTTATTGTACTATCCATAAACTACAAAGTACAAGTACAAGGAGCTGTAGAATGTAGAGTCCCTCCCGCATTTTGTACTCCCGAAAGGAAAGGAAAGAAAGAAGATGAAAACAACAAGGAATTGGAAGCCGGCAGACAGATGAAACTCAAGTAGACAGTAGACAGTAGACAACGTCGCTACAAACTGTAAACTCTACACTGAACATTGTACATTGAAAATTGCACGCGTATTAAAAAGGAATAGATGAATGGGAATAAAAGAAAAGGCTGGGAGCCGCGGGAGCTGAGAGCTGGAAACATACAAATGGAAAATAGAAATATCTATAGAAACTAGAAACCAGAAACCAGAATCTAGAATAGAGAAATTAAAGGCGGCAGTCGAAAGCCCAAAGCCGAAGGCTAACCTTGAACAAATTGATGGAACAAAAACTCAAATTCAATATCCTTATAATTTAGAGTTGAACTTGTTTCAATATTTCCATCCATTTTCATCCTTCTATCGCACTTTTTCTCCGTTTCCCGCATGTCTTTTCTTTCTTCCGGTTTGTCCATCCTCCAACCTTCATCCTCTATTCTTCTGTCTGTTTGCCTGCCTGTCTGTCTGTCTGTCTAGCTGATAACTGTCAGTCTGCTTCTGTCTGTCTATATTTCTTTTTGACTATCCTGCCTTTCAAAAGTTGTAATATTGTTGTAAAGAAAGAGAAAATTGTTCAACAAAATTCACGTTTTATCCAGTAAATACTGACTATTGAGCATTGAGCATTGAGCATTGAGTATTGAGTTCGTATCTATATGTATTGTGTATGATGAAATGATGAGTCTAGACTCTAGACTCTAGAGTCTGTAGTGTGCATTTATCCTTTTAAAATCTACATTCAACATTCTACACCTTCAGCATTTTTATCTTCTTGAGAGCTTTTTTCCGGGTACATAATAAATTTTACTTTAGGGTGCATTTTTTGAAGCATTACTTTTGAAGCATTTTCAAAATTTCAATAATACAATAAATTCGGGAATTCCTTCCTTGTATATTGTATACATTTAGATCTGTCTATAATATATTATGCTTTTTTTCTTTTTTCTTTGAATGGAATCGAGCTAAAGACGGAAATCCTAAACTCTAGATTCTAGATCAATTTACAATTGGAGGGAAAATTTTCAAATTTTTGTAAATTGTAAAAGGCACATTTTCCAAAAGTCACGTCTGGTTATAAAATGGATGGATCCACGAAGAGAAAAAACATAATATAGAGAAATTGTAGAAATTTATATAGCATTTGTAATAATAATAATAATAATAATAATATAATAAACCGAGAAGTTCCTAGAGGAAAAAAGATGAGGATAAAAACGAAGACGAAGATGAGAACGAGAACGAAAACGACTGACTTGAGCTTTACAGTCAGACGAATCCAAATCCGAATCCGAAATCCAACCCATCATCGCATCGTCCCTCTTGTTTTCTCTGTCTTTCAGTCACATTTGACAAAAATGTTTAGAGAGTAGAAATGGGTTGCCTTCTCTGTCTTCGTCTTCATCTTCATCTTCCACTTGGATTTTTTCCACTCTTAACACTGTACTGAATACACATAGTGGACATATATATATGATATATTCTGCTATGTAATGGTGAGTCTAGATTCTTCTAGTTTTCTTCTGGCTCTATTCAAGAGCGAGTGTCTGAAAAAGACGTCAAGATTTATCCTAGAAAGGAAAAAGGATAGGATGGATCGATCCGATTTTCATCGCTTGACATCCTACAACTTATAACTCAGATCTACAGCTATATGTATCTATACTGTCTATATACTGTCTATCATATATTATATAGTTATATCCATAGTTAAAGAAACTAGAGGGGAAAATGAGGAGATGATGACGACCTAGAATCTAGAATCTAGAATCTAGAATCTAGAATGAGGAAAAAGGAGTAGTAAACGGTGAGAAAAATGATATAATAGGAAGCCCGGCAGAAAGAGAGAGCGAGAAAGAGACTTTAACTGTGTGCAAACTGATATTGTATGCCTTACTCCCGGATCCGGAATAGAGAGAGACGAGTCAAGGCAAGTCAAGTCAAGTCAGCTCAAGTTAGTTACGACAGAACCTATTAGAAATTACTTGCTCGGAAATTGGTAGACAATCCGTCAAAAATTGAATAATTTTTACAGCAAGTAAGTCGTAGTCGTATTCGTATTCGTAGTGGAAGCTGTGACATTGTGACATGTTGAGTCATGCATCAAATTATATTATAATTGAACTACCTACACATTACACTGTGCAATGTATCTACAAGTTTAGCTGTAAACTGTAATAGGAGCTACAAGCAAAATGATAAAATGTCAACACTCCAAACTCCAACTTCCAACTTTCATGACAAAATTGTAGATTCTAGATTCTAGATTTGCACATTGTAAATACATACTGCGAGAGACAAACAGAATGACACCTAATTTTTTAAAGTGAAACTCATAGTCGTGATAGTTTACACTAGTTTCAGGAAGAAAATTTATTCCTTTGCAATAAAAGAATTGCACAACACACAATACACATGACATAAAAATGGACAGTGTACACAGCGTTTACAAGAAAAATTGCATGGAAAATTCTATAAAATTCTATAAAATTTATGGATTGGTCGGGAGTATGGATTAGATATCGACTCATCATTTTCCATTCTCCATTGTCCAGAATCTAGAACCCAGAACACTGGAATTTATTTTATCGCGGTGTAAAAAATAGCAAATAACAAGTTACTGTTTAGCTAGACTCTAGATTCTACATTCTAGATTATACATTAAATTGATGACGTCAATAAAATACAATGCTCAGTGTTCAATGCTCTTTTGAAAAAAAAGTTGACACCTTTTGTAAATAGGAATTGACATGAGACATTTCATGTGAAAATGCGGGTAGTTGCTAAGTATTTTAAATTATTTTTCACGTTAATGATACGGTGATAAAAAAATACCAAGTGATTGATGGCACCATAAATGTAAAAAATAAACCAGGAAGCATAATTCATTGTGCTAATTTCTGGGTAATAATCTGTATAAAAAGGTGCTAGAAAATGGAAAGTGTAACTTACTTCCGGGGTCAAGTATCCATGTCTTTTTCCCTTCTTTTCGGTTCGATTTAGCTTCTTCCTGAAAATTCAAATTTAAATAAATATTGATGAATAAATATCCGACAGGCTTTGAATGTTGAATAAAAATTGGACACTAGACATTACGTACATTTATTTATGTAAGCATATTTCATATTAGATTTTGATGACTACATGTGTATTCATAACACATGCCACACAAAGTGTAACTACAATGTATAGTGTATAGTGTACAAAGTATAGTGTACAGTCTTCAGCACACAGGACATTTTCTTTTCCTATTTTTTTTGTTATTCTTCAACCATGCAGAAAATTTAACGAATGACGTAGAACATGTAACAGGATTACACTCTGTTTTTAGGTTCTAGTTTCTAGATTCTAGATTCTAGATTCTAGTCGATGGTCGGCTTCGGCTGGCGGAAAATGAATAGAAAAAAGGCTTTTGACATGGCCGCATTCAACTCTCTCCACTCTCCACTCTTCACTCTATTTCTCCCTTCATCAAAAATTCAATTCAAAGTCGTCCATTCCATTTTCCTTTCCATATTCTACATCTAGATTCTAGATTCTAGATATATCTAAGAGTTTATTTCTTTCTCCAACTTTTACTATCTATTTTTTGCTATGTACTTTCACACTGCTTTCACTTTGAGACATCCTACCACCGACCACCGATACTGTTTCCACATGTATGTACATTGGACATTGTACGTACAGCCAATTTGTGGTCTGAACTTTCTCCTTGACTAACTCACTGCTTTTCCTTTTCCTTGGTCCATCTTCACTGTTTCCAGAGAAAAGGCTTTAGATTTATACATAAATCTCCAGGTTTCTCCAGGTTGTACACTGTACACTGTAAAATGTACAGTATAGGTTCTAGAATATAGAATATAGATTATAGATGCTGGGGACTAGATTCCAGATTCTAGATCTATCTGATATCTGACCATTTCTCTTGTGTCCTTTTCCTTTTTCTCTTTTCTCTCGTACCTTGTACCTTGGCTTTTTACACTCCATTCGCCTCATCACCATCAATAAATCCAACAGTTCACTATGTGACATCCCATTCAAGTTTTGCTCGACTGGACTGGACTTTTCCTGTCTCCTCTTTTCCCCCTTCTGATTTCTTTCCCTCTTTACACTTTCTCCAGACTTTAGGAAGAGACTCGTTCTGGCTGTACTGTCTACTCTCTACGATCTACTCTCGACTGTCTTCTGTCTACTTGTACCAGTCGGACATAAAAGTAAAAGTCCATAGTCCAAAGTCCATAGCTATGCACAACTCCTGAAAAGTTGATACATATCCAATGTACAACATCCAATGTACAATGTGAAGAGACTTGAGGGTGTATAAATCATAACCCGTCCAATATTTTCCAAGGGTGGACGTTACAACGTTACTAGTTACTACGCACTTTTTGCAACACAACATTTTCATCTTTATGCTGTATTCTTTAGTCTGTGTTCTATATGAGCGTATTTTTTTACTAAATATGAAAGGATAATACGCTATATTCTATGCTATATGTTATATGCTGTATGCTATATAATACATAGTAAATATACTTGGCAGTTGTTTTGGGTGTTCTATGTTCTATGTTGGATCAAAAGCAATAGGATTTTCCTTCTCCTACTTTTTCACTATACAAGATAAAACTACAAACTATGGTACAAACGACAAACTACAAACTCTATGTATAAGTATGAAGACATGCTTTCTTTCCTATTGCATTTATTTGAATTGCACAGCGTACTTAAGACATAAGACACAAGACACAAGACGTACAGAAATACAGAAATACAGCATGCCAGCCGAGTTCTGGATTCTGGAGGACGAGGAAAGGGCAGAATAAGTCGACGTGAAAGCGGAAGTTCCTTCCAAACTACTGGCTACTGGCTAAAGACTTGAGAATTGAGAATTCAGAATCCAGAACTCAGAACTCAGATCTAGGCATTTCCCATGTTTGACAGCTATATAAATTTTCCCTTGTGAGCAGTGAGGAAGTTGAGCAAGTACATAGTAAAATATATTCAAGTTGTACAATTCTCCAATTCTACAAGGTTTGGTATTAAACAGCATAGAACAGAGAACACAGAACAAGAATATGTGTAACCTTTACAAAAAGCGACATACGCATTACGTTTCTACGTACCTACATAGCTACACAACACACAACTCATCATAACTTTTATTACTTTGCTGTTTGCTAGGGTAAAAAGGAGCAACCCGGACTACTACTGCGGGTGCAGACTATATGTATAATGTATATACCTAGTGCCTAGAGATATAAGTTTGTCTGTGTATCTTATATTCTTATATTCACCCGGACATTGGACATTTGACATGCATTCACAAATTGCATCATCCTTATCAAGCCCACAGCGTCAAAAGCGTCAAGTTTCAAGCTTCAGACGTCAAGCTAACTCATAATACTTAATACTGCACTAAGGACTAAGGAAACGCGTAATCTGACAACGAGTTCTTCTACATTCTACATTCTACATTATACACCAAACATCAAATTGCGATCATGTATGAAATACTTTCTCAACGCTCGACGCTCGATGAGAAGGAGTTAGAACCGAGAAAAAGATCTCTGACATGACGAGTAATTTAACATTTAACGTACGCATCTACTGTATGATGTATAGACATAATGCCCGCTCCCCTCGTCTTCCTCCCTAATTCTTTTCCCAACTGCTGTCTCTTTCACTTCCTTTTCGTTTGTAAGTGTCAGTGCAGTTTTATATGCATAGTTCTACTCTTGTACGTTTTTTACTGATTGTTCTGAGTTGCTGTCTGTTGTCACAGCTTAAACATATTTAGTATTTAATATTTAAATATTAGATCACTGCAGAACAAAAAGATTTTTAAACTGATTTATCATCTACGTAATATTATTAATATTATTTAGTTTTAGTCTACAATTTAAGGAAAAAGGTATGTGTAGGTAATTTACAAAAGTGTACAATGTATAACGTTTATAAGAGATGTATGTAATATGGTCTAGACTCTAGACTGTAGATTGTAGACTGCAGATTATAAATTGTAGACAGGAAGCGACAGCCAAAAGACAAAGACAAAGATAAAGACAACGATAACGACAGCAAAAAATATAGAGCTAAAAAAGACGAGGACGATGGAGACATGAAAAATACCCCGAGTTTTCAACGTTCACTGTAGATTGTAGATTGTAGATGAAAAAGTTGAGGGTAATTAGATTGGAGACCTCATCATACAGTCAACAGCCAAGTGTGCTGTGACCTAGAACCTAAACCCCTTTTTAGTTGTTCAAAGTTCTAATGTCAAAAGCCAGGAGATGAAGCCAAGGGGTTCTTTTATGGTCTGTCATCCATCTTTTATCTTGTAAAAATTGGGTTATCTGATCCGAAACTCAATGTTTTACCAGAGAGTATACAGAATTACAAACTCGCAGCTCACAGCTCAAAGATCAAAGATAATAAATGATGTATGATTTTGTGCAATATTCACGGTCAATGCTCCATATTCCATATCCCATAAAAATTGTAAAGACGTTGCATCTTACATTACGTACAATGTACAGTGTAAATGTAAATAGTTTGATATTGATCGTCTCAACCCCACCCCCGAAAACCCAAAGTCAAACATAATATGTAAAAAGATATTCACGGGTTTCCAATCTCAAATTCTTCATAAAATACAGATAACAAAGAACAAAGGACAAAACCTGACAAAATTTGATGTATTGAAATAGGAAATGGGAAATAAATGATATTTTTTACAAACTACAAACCATGGAACTATGCTCAATGTCTTGTGTCTGGTGTATTTCTGCAATGCATTCTATATTCTATGTGTACCTTGAAAAATGTTATAAACTGGGTAGCTAAATAGATTGGATAACTGGATGGAAACCCGGATCCATATAGTTTTGTACTTTGTAGTTTGTAGTTTGCAATTTTATTCATCTTTATGTATGTGCCATTTCATGTATATTGTCAATACTTTGCGAAGAGTTTGAGTTCAAAGAGTCATAACTCGGTTTGTTACCCAGCGTCAAAGTCAGAGTTAGAACCAAAGGCAAAGACAGAGTTGACTTGACTTGACTTACGACGACAGTCTGGGAGAAAGTAGAAAGTACCTTGTTCATAGGCCAACAGGATATTTTTTATGCCCTTTTTACGTTGCCCGTAATATGACTTTTCTTTTATCTTCTTTCTTCCTCTCGTTATCTTAGTTGTGTTTTTACTCCTTTTCTTTTCTCTCTCTTTTTCTCCTCTCATTTTAATCCAAATGAATTTTTAGAGTCTAGAATCTAGAATCTAGAATCGAGAAAGATCCAAGATCCAAATGATCATCCCAAGTTGAGCAAAACATTTTTCCTAGACAAGGGCCAAATGCATATACATGTATGGGATAATATAATGCATTTTTCATCCACCGTCTAGTATCTAGCATCTAACATTGTGAAAAATATCTACCTCTGTCACTTTCACTCACTCTCTCTCATTCCTCACTTCAATGCTCCAATGATTCAAAACCTTTCCTCCTTAAAGTCATCTTCAATTGTGCGTATTATTGGCAGACAGTCATGGTGTATCTACAGTCTACAATCTACATAAAGTCACACAGCTCAGCAGCTCACTAATTTTAGAAAATTCATCTGACCTCGTCCATTGTACAAAGCATAAGGTACGATCGTATTTCACGGTGTAGATTATAGATTGTACATTGAACATTGAGCATTCTACATATGTACAACCTTGTGTCTTTGGTAACGTGTAACCTACCCGTTGGAAACCTGATCCATGCAAACATAATTTTCACGGACAACGGACAAGCATGATCTGCATGAGCTTGAGAAATATTAACAATCAGTGCTATAGAAATAAATATCTACAATATATATCGATCTATCATCTAAATTCTACATGCTACATTCTTCATACATATGAATGCCCGTATAATTATCTTGAAACTACATGTATGAAAGAAACAAGAATTATAAAAGTATCTACGTCTAGAGTCTCGAGTCTCGAGTCTATAATATATAATTTACAAAACGGTAGATATAGCTTCAACCTTCAACCTGTCACAATTTCATGCCATTCCAGGATCCGCATCACACAAAAACCCATTTCCGAACTTTTGAAGCAACTCATCACGCATCAACCATGAGCAAACCTCCAAACTCCAAACAGACTGTGGAGAGGAAGAGAAAACAAATTTACCTGATGAGAAATGCCAAGTCTGCTCTATCTCCTATCTCATATCTCACATCCGTTATTCCTTATTCCTTACTCGTCACGGAGTAAAATGAATGGTAGAAAATATGAGCACTGCTCATTCGTTAGCTTTTCATATTTCACACTTGGATTGGATTGGATTGGACTTTATGATTGACGATTGACGATTGACGATTGACGATGGCTTGATACTCGATATTAAACAGAAATTCAAATGCAAATTTGAATTCATTTCACTTGCTGTTGAATTGGAAAAGGTAATAATTCAAAAAATAATATTGTGAAATATTGAAATGTTATGTTATGCTTTGCTATGCCGTGAGCGGTGCTAACCACGGGATAGAAAAGCGTATAATACGGTCCTAAAAACACTGCAGAGATCAGGTAATTCGGTTTAGGTATTTGTGGAACACACAGTCCAGTCGTAAAATAAAATAATAAAGTAGATACATAAATAATAAATATTTATAGATACTTTTGAAAAACGTGTAGTAGGTCTGACATAATTTCAAGTTTTTTTTCCTGTATCCCATATCTACAATTTGCATATACTCGTACATTTTAGATCCATTCATTTAAGATTGAACCTTCAAAACTCAAAACCATGGAGCATTCAGCATTCAAAATTCAAAACCATTTGTGACTTCAATGGTTTGAGAGTTGAGAGCCATTACTTTTTGTTGGATGGAAGGAGAAGAATCAAGAATCAAGAACCAAGAACTAGTTACTGTACTACCCATTGTACAAATAACAAATAACAAATACCAATATGCTTATTACATGTGGTTTCACGCTGTTTTCATAACTATGCCTAGTTCATAGTGCCTAGCGCATAGTGTCTAGTGCCAACAACTTAGAACTGTAAACTGTAAAAATGTTTTACGATGATTGCAAAAAATTTTATGTCCAAAGAACATTCTGCACTTTGTTTTTTGTTTCCCTTCTTTCCGGATTAACGCTATTTACTCTTTACTCTTTGCTTTTTCCTGTTTGTATTTGTGCTTGTTCTTGTTCTTGTTTAGAGCCTTTGCAGGTCTGGTCCCTGCTCTGAGTGAAAAATGTAGGAAATCCATTAAACCCCATGTGCAAGTCAAGCTTTAAGAATAAATTATCCTGCATCTCTTGGATTTGGATTTTTTGATGTGGAATTCGTTTGGGTTTTGGTTTTGGTTTTGAGCCGTCGAAACACAATACAAATACAAATTCAAACACATGTCAGGTTAATTAAGGGTATTTTCAATAAATGCAATTTGTCATTTCTAAGTCAAGATTGAATTGGTTATTAATTCAAGTTTGAATCAAGTTATTTCATTTCCATTTTCTATGATATTTAAATTATATTTCGACTTTCTACCATAACCATGACAACAGTGCTCAGGGACAAGAGACTGAAGAACTGTGATATAAATGAAGATTCTTGTCCGTTGTTCATTGTTCATAAATTCCAGGAGATTCAAGTATCAAGCATCTAGCATCTAGAATCTAGAATCAAGAATCATGAAGGGAAGTTTTGATTTTCCCCATAATCAGTTCTCGTCCTCAAAGCAGAAGATGTGGGATAGACGTATGTATGTACGTGCGTAAATGAAGAGCGAGCGACAGTACATTCAAGATCCGAATTCACGTTATTAGGTTGAAGAATGGAAAATGAAGAATGAAAGAGTAGAGGATTCTGTATTTTGTATTCTGTATTAAGTGCAGTGTACTCTACTATTTTTGTACAAGTACCCTACAACATACAAAGTGATGCATGGCTTAGAGATGAATCGAAAGGAAATAGCTGTCGGTTGTCGGTTGTCGGTAGTATGAAGTCTGCACGGATTGCTTCAATATACAACTATGCACTTATGCATTCACTACATAATATACAACATACACATTGAGTTGTACATACATGCATACGCTAGTTCTGTGAGAAGAGAGAAAATCATGAGGACGGAGAATTTCCGTTGGGCTAAATAGTTTGCCGTCATGCAAAACTTGAGCTTAAATCCTGATCGTGACAATGCACTCAATTTCCGATGGTTTCAGACAAAGTCCCCTTCATTTTCATCCCTCTCATTTCATGATAGGTCACGTCTACACTCTACACTCTACAATATACATGTAGATATACACATCCAAAATGTACAATGTACAACGTACTACACACCGAATCTTTGGAAGTAACCGCCGCTGTACATAATTCTTTCGCTTTCTCCTCCTCTTCCTCCTCCACTTACTTTTCCGACAACTTACTTTCCCCTCCAATTCATAAATTCAGGCATAGCCAAGAATATATAGTATGATACTATGCACAACGGATAATGAGTACTACAGTAGAATCTAGAATCTATGCCTACCTCCACAAGACAACACCAGACAACACAACAACAAAGAGCTGAAAACACTTCACTCTACTTAGAATTCCTGCTCCTATTTTCCCTGCATCATGATTGCTATTAAAGACGAAGGTGAGGGATCAACTTTGCTACAGTAAACAATCCCTGACTCTGTCATTTATCTCCTCGTCATTCCCTCCTCCTTTCCCAGTTCTCCCACTTTCCACTTTCCCAATTTTAAACTGATAAGCATAGCAAAGGAAAATTTTTAATAAAGTTGTACACTCCACACTGCACAGTGTACACTGCGAACAGTCGAGAAGTATGAAAACCTTGGACTCTTGAAACACATTCTGGATTCTTGTCCTTGTTGAAATCTTTTTTAATTAATTAAATTTTAAAATTTTCTATAATGCTTGATACTTGTAAATATTTTAGTGTAGACTGTAGACTTAACGTCGGTGCCAGTGCCAGTGTGTTTTATGCTTTATGTAGCATTGTGTCACGTGTTTTATACAAAATATGATATGATGATTCGCATTTTGGGAAACGTTTTGTTTTAATTGATACACTTACTTTATAATTCATAATACTCTTTTAATTTGAGTCTAGATTCTAGAGTCTAGACTCTAGAATGTACCTTTTAGCTTTTGAAGTTCTAAAGGACATTTGAAACTTGGAACAATATGGTTCTTGAGTAATTTCTGTTAAAAGCAAGACACAAGTGTACCAAGTATCAACTAATAGCAATCAAAATACAATAACTCTTATTGTTATTCGTATTTTAATTTTAATAGTGTCACTGCAGATTGGAGTGAATGTCTCTTGAGTCTTGAAATACCTACAAAAATAATATCTGCAACAAGGGTTATTTGTTGGGGTTCAAATGTACAATTTTGTTCTGTGTACAAGATGAAGAAGAAAAGAAGGGAAAGGTTTGGTAGAGAGAGGCACATTAAACATTCTATATTATTATGTACGTTTGGCATGTCAGTTTTCATTCAAAAACCCAAGCCTTAGCTCTTAGCTCTAAAGGTAAAGGAGTGGTTCATATTCAATAAGAACAAGTCGAGTCAAGTCAACTTGACTATCGGTTGGACACCTGAAGCAAATGTTGGCTGTTGAAAAACACATCATGTACGTTTTACGTTTTACACAAGTGTACAAAAGTACAGTGTACACTGTACAGACACATAAAATAGACCATGAAAAGAAAAATTTATGTGTCGTTTTTTTGTTGAGCATTGAGAATTGAGCAGTAAACTGTGCAGATCACTTGAGTCTTGAATGTTAAATCGTGAGTGTAAAAGCCATCTGCATGTGTAGTCACTGTATAGTGCATTGTAATTTTTTCCATTATTGAACACTATGCACTTTGCATTATGCACGGCCCCTTATGTATGTACATAGAATATAGAATCTAGAATCTAGAATCTAGAATACAGACGTAGCTTGGTCATGTGTTATATGCTTTTCTATTTAAATTCAAGACAATTTTAATATGGAAATGAGTGAGGGTGGAGGGAGGGAGAGTTTACAATCTAAAATCTACAATATGTACCACGTATACTTGTGCATATGCGGATCAAGATAAAGAAAACGGATTTCAAAAATGAAATAATATTGTACTGTGATGTTCCATGTACAATGTACAATGTACAATGTGCATGCTACATCATGTAGCATGATGTGTGTTCAAAAACTCATGTGTCCTCTGTACTCTGTATTCAAACAACTATAGAATGTAGATGAGCGGGTACGTAAACACATGTCCAATCTCTATTATACACTGTAAATGTACACACCCTTAAACCACCATAAACGAACAAACAATTGTTAGTTTGTGTCCAAGTCCGAAGTGCAAATCTCGCAAACCTCAGAATTCAAAGCTCCAAATTCTAAACTCCAATTTCAAAACTCAAAATAATACAATCAGAATTTCTATTGATTCAAATCCGGTAATTTTTTTGAATTTCTTTCGTTTAGCCGTACCATACACCACGGACAATTGCAACGCATGAAACATGAAAGATGTGACATGGACAATGCGCCATTGATATTTTATGCAGGGCTATTATAGAACAGTTTCTATGATGGATTTGGATTTGTACCATATGATCTTTGCCAACTGCCAACCCACTGTACTCATTAACAACAGCTGTTGCTTACATAAACACACTATTTTAAACCACATGCGTTTTTCATTACTCGTACATCGTACATGCAGATGAAAACTATTTGACCATATTTAACCTTATGAAAAATAGATACTTTTCTACAACAACAATCTACAATAATATTTTTTAAATGAAATTTTATCTAATCTCAGGGTCAGTTCCATTACTAACAAGCAAGCACATTTAGTAATCATGTGCTAGTATCTAGTATCCACTTGTGAAATTGTTTTATATAGAACGCCTTTAAGAATTGAGAATTACCTCCCACATTTTAAAGCTCATTACTTCCACTTCTTGTAGCCAAAAACATGTTGACAAACAAGAAACAAGATTGTCAATATAAAAAATAAAATACTAAAATTTTAAATGTATCTACAGTTTCAAGTTTTAGTCTCCAGAGCTCCAAAATTTTACCGGGGGAATTGTAAGACATAATGCATATGCGTGAGAAGTAATTTATTTTTACATGTACGGATACACATTTAATGTCTATATCTATTGTACATTGTATATGCATTTGTTTGGATGTATACAAAAAACCACAAACTAAATTAGCAATCCATGTGTGCTTCATCCTTCATCTTGATATTGTATTTTGAGGAAGAAAACCCAAAACCATCGTAAAAAGAAGAAATAGAAGAAGCTCTGTGTATCTTGGAAGTGTATTTTACATTTTACACAACAATTACAAACTACAAGCTGTGTACACAGTACAAAGAGAGACATGACGTAAGGTGGAAAATATTAAAAAATTCTTTGTGTAGTTCTTAGGGGTCGGTGAGATCAGATTGTCTACATGGCAACTATTTGAGATTACTTTGTTTATTGATCTCATGTATTTGCACAATCTCAATCTCGAAATCTCGATGAGTTTGAGATTCAGTTGAGATTTGATATATTTTATAGCAGTCGTTTTTCCATGTGTAAAATATAAGACGATTCTTTGTTGAGAGAAAATGTAATAATAATTATTTTAAAATATTTAAAGTAATTTGATACAAATTAATTTAAAATACAGTTAATTACCTCTTGTCTTACGACAGTAAACACAAAAAAAATGTCAAAATTTACTGAACCTCCGCAAATAATTGCTAATATTAAAGAAATTTATGAATGGGTACCTGAAATCCAAAAAATGAAGTGTAAGCTTTGTGATCCAAAGCAAGTAACAGATCGTGTAGGGTACATAAAGATGACTAAGGGAAACACAAAGGGATTACATGTGCATGCCCAAGCGTTGCATAATATTATCCAGCAGCCTAAGAAGAAGGCACTCGCTTTAGTAGCCGGTAAAACAATAATAATACTACTTTGTATCTATAATTTGCCAATGCAAAAATATATAAGCTTTGAATTTGTGAGCTACATGTACATTTTATGACACAGCTCCAGCTCTAGCATCCTTGTCCACTCCATTCTCTCGCCTAGACGAACAATTTCCGCTTCACGCTATGCTAGCTCGAATGACCTCAATTGATGGAATGCCTTTCCAAAAGTTTCAATCTTCTATTGATCTTCGTCTTGCTATCCAGGCCCGCTTGGAAAAAATTCAATGCAACGTCCGATTACCTGAATCTGATACCACAATTCGTGACTACGTCATTGATTATTGTGAAAAGGTGCAAGAAAAAGTCAAAGAGGTATATTTATAGAAATTAGAAGCAAACTAATTATTTCCTTCCAATCTCTGGAATTTAAAAAAAATAAAATTAACTTATTATTTATTAACTCTATGGTTTATGTGCATTAGGAAATTATCTCGTACATTCAATCAAAAAAGTTTTGTAGCATCGATTTTGACGAGTGGACTTCGGTGGCAAATAAAAGATATATAAATATTTCCGTATTTGGAGAAGATGGTCAACTTTGGAATTTGGGTCTTGTAAAAATAGAGGTCAAAGGTGATGCGCAGAATATTTGGGCCTTAGTATCAGAAAGAGCAAAGGAATATGGAATTGATGCAGAGAAACACATCACTTGTATGACCACCGATGGTGCATCAGTCATGAAGAAGGTCGGAAAAAATGCACCAATTGAACAACAATTGTGTATTTTACACGGAATTCAACTAGCTATAATTGACGTGTTGTACAAGAAAGATTCGAAAAGGGGAGAGAATGAAGACGACGAGGAAGAGGAGGAGCTTGTGGGTGTGCCCTCCAAAAATACAGACGATGAAGAAAATAATGATGATGATACTGATCAAGGACTCGAATTAGAGAGAAAGGAAATCGTAGTTGACTTTCAGAGTGAAAGTATTGATGCGGTCGTGAAGAAAGTGAGGAAAATATCGTGCATGTTTCGTCGTTCTCCCACTAAAAATAAAATTCTGCAAAAATATAATCTAGAAACTTTTGGGAAGGAGTTGCAGATGGAATTGGACGTACAGACTCGTTGGTCTAGTCTATTGAAAATGCTTAATAGGTATTGGAAGATAAGGAATTCGGTAGCGAAGGCTCTCATTGACACTAAAATCAACATTTCCATGGATGATTCAGAAAATTTCATTATTTTTAGTCTTCTGAAGACGCTTAAGCCGGTAGCAGAAGCTGTCGAGGTAGAAATTACGATTTCTCAATACTATGCGTAAAATATTATTATCCCTTTCCGAAAAATGATTTATTAATTTTTTGACAGACCCTTTCCGGTAGAAACATTGGTCTTTTAGAAGCGCGTTCTGTCCTTAAGCTATTATTTAAGCAGTTGGAAAGCCAAACCAATGTCTTTGCAAAAAAATTCACGGAGCGATTGAGAATTAGGATTAGCCAAAGATCGACAATAAACTCAGCACTATTATGGTACCTTCACACAGGTCTTCTAAACGATGATAATGCTGAAATTCAAATAGGTAATAAAAATAGACCCTTCGTTCCAATAAGTAAAGAGCACACTCGATACTCAATATGTGCATTAAAACCCGAATCTTAATAACAGACGAAACCATGGGCTCTGGAGAATTCGACAACGATGACAGTTGTACCTTTTCTTTTGAGGCGGATGACAGTCAGTATTCTGGGAATGAGACACACACAGCCCAAATTTTTGTCATCCCAAGTCGGGCTAGTCTTTTAAATCACATGATCAAACTACTTAATCGAGTTGGTGCAATCTTCCCTCCTACAGCACAGCCACTTACTACTACAATTTCTGAAGATTTAGTTGATGATGGCCCTTCCACATCTAAACAGTTACGTCTAGAAAATCCAACGTTTCAGGATTTGCTCAAAAAGGTGGATTTTTGTTCTAGTCGTTTTTACATTGGCTTTTATTACTTTTAGTACATAATAATAAATAATAAATATTTATTATTTATTATTAAATAATATGACGTAAAATGTAAATATGTTGTAGGCGGTAACCTCCGCCTCTGATGTCCCAGTGAAAAAAACTAAGAGGAAGACTCCTGATTTAAGCAAAATTGTGGCAAAGGAAATGACAGTTTTTGAAGACAATCACAACCGTGGTCCTAATCTAACTCGACTATATAATATGCTCAAAACTGTCCGAGCCCACTCGGTAGAATCAGAACGAGCTTTTTCGTCATCTGCCCACATCGTCACTAAAATACGATCCAGACTAAACGACGAAACGATTGATTCACTTTGTTTTCTTCGATCACTGTTTAGAAATCTCAAAAACCCAGCAAATTAATTTCAATTTTCAAAATCAGTTCATCCATACCTTAGATCTTTACTGCTGCTTTTAAATGTGTACATTGTATTGTAATCAATTTATTTTTTCATTTTGTTCTTGGTTTTTAAAAGTGTGATACAAGATTGCTGAGTTGCGGTCTTCATTTTTGTTTTGTTTTTTTGTTATCGTTGCGTTTTTACATTCGAACAGGGATAAATAATAAATCCAACAAACGAGTTGATACGTTTTATGTGCATGTTAACGCAGAGAATTAAAAGTTTTTATATTATTACACATGCTAATATAATAATATATTATACATAAATTTACGTGCCATAGAAATAGTGCAATCTCAAAAATACATGAGATTCTCAAAGTAATCTCAAGCAAATACATAACATTCACGCAATCTCAAAATGAATCTCAAACCGACCCCTAGTAGTTCTACATTGTGCACTATACACTGTACTGAGCTTGATATGTATGTACATTGTACATTGTAAATTGGATACATGATGCATGATAAGGTAAGTGGTAGAGCAGGAGAAGGCCAGCAGGAATACATGATTTGTGAATTAGTGAGTTCTTTAGCGTATCTCATTTTCATGGAGATTATTACTATTATTATTTGATGATTTTTTTTCTATTTTCTATTTTCTATACATTCGCATTCCCTGTTTCATATTGCGTAGGCGACTAATAAAAGAGTTAAGTACTAAAGACGAAGTACGAGATAAGAGATAAAAATTGGCTGGATTTTTTATTCTTATCATATTAAATTGAGTCGTGCGCACTGACAACGAAGTATTGAGTATTGAGAAGCGAGTATTGAGTATTGAAGATTAAGATGATACGAGTACGAGTCCCACTACGCCTTTTGGAACACTGTACTGCGGAAATCATTCAATACCTGAGTAATACAAACCTACACGGTACAAGTATTGATTTTCATACTCCCTGTAAATGAGTATGTGACAAAGACACAAATCGTGTGAATATAATATTTCACATGCAAAAAAGCTTTGGCTTCTATTCTTTTCTTCGTACAATATACAATAAACATCTTTATTATTTATTATGGATCATGGGGAAAAATATAAAATACTTGGAAGATAAAAGATGAAAAAGGTATGATAAAAACACACTGGTCAAGTTTGATCACTTCAGTTTATGATAAGGCTCAAGTACACACTACATAATACATATTATATGTATGATGCATTATGCATGTAGAATGTAGAATGAAGATACTTGGTACTTGATACAGGGAGCTTTTGCTCACATAATATTTTGCATTTTATGCATGTGCAGTGTGTGCATTGCCGATTGTGGATTATCTGTTATTTATTATGCACTGTTGTACTGTTGTGCCTTTGTCTGCTGTCCTAAATTGTAAATATCGATGTACTTTACTCTATACTATACACTACAGTAATATTATCCGTTTGCACCTACAGAAAACATATCTAATATCAAATATCATGTCATCACTCAAGTCGTCGTTGTCATCATCATCCATAGTAAAACAGCACAAGTTTACCTTTAACAGCTATTCATTCCATATTCCGTCAATAATTTATTCAGCATTCACCAGTCAGCAGTTTCCACATACATGTGGGTGGATTCTTAACTGCTCAATGCTTAATGCTCAATGCTCAAGTCTAAAATCTCTAGACTCTAGACTAAAGACACATGATAATGCATTGAAAATTGAAAATGGAATAGAATGCACATTGTACATAGAATAAAAAGCAAATTCAAATGCACTCCATAATCCACAATCCACAATCATGTCATAAATCCTACTGATATAAGTGACAATCAAAAGAGAGACAAAGGATGAATGACTACGGTTGCTGTTAGCTTTTAGATGTTAGGTGTTAGGTCATCATCACCAAATCAGAAATCAGCATCATTATTCCGTCTCAAGTCGTAATGGTAATGCTGCATGCACATTTAAATATACAATCATTGAGCACTGAGCATTGAGCATCCTTTATTTACATTTTACATACCAGTGTACTGTCTATGTTCAAATGTCTATGCTCAATGCTTATGTATCTGCAACACCTGTGACCTGCGTGTGAGCAGAACAAAACTCTTTGTACAGTACGCAGAAAGAATGTGCATATGTAAGACAAACTATCATCTCTTGTGTCTTGTCTCTTGTCCATTTCATGCAAGGAATAGACACATGATACATGATAAATAGTTGCAGCTTATGTACAATGAACAACGTGTCTACTGTATATAGTCTTTAGTCTTTAGTCTACAGTACACAATGAAGACCTTGTTACAAGTAACTTTGGATTTTTCCCCATTTGGAATAAAATTGCAATGTCCTTTGCCTTTTCGAGTTTGGAGCAAACAACAAAGAGCAAACAGCAAACGTTTTACTTAGTTCTGCACCCAGTTTTTTTCGTCAAGCCGATTTGCCTATTTGCCGATTTCCAGAAAAACACCTTGGAGCAATTTACTCAAAACTCTTTACTATATCATGCGGACTTGCAACTTGTAGACGATAATCATAATAATAATAACCATAATACAGTCGTAGCAAAGGCATAGGCAGTAGATAGATAGGATAAATTATATAAGCAGCAGCATATTATCATTATTATTTATGCTGTAGTACAGAGTACAGAGTATAGAAGCGCAGGCATAGTAATTACTATGCAGTTTTTCTTCTAAATTACAACTTGTCTCCTCTATTTTCATAGGAAATTTGCTCGTGTTCCTTTTATTGATAGATGACTTGATTCCTAATTCCTAATCCTGCCTGATAGTTGATAGTTGATGGTCAATCCCCTCTCTCTGCACATCTTAGACTTTAGACTTTACAAATTTTACATTAAATGTACCATAATTTTAAACAAGGGATTTTCAATGCTCATTGTTCATCATTAGCAAAATCTAAATGTTTCAGATGTATCTAATTGTAAGATTCGGCTATGTTTTCTATTTTGTAGTCTGTAGTCTGTCCGTGCTGGATTAATTTGTATTATTTCATTATTTGTTGGGCGGATTTAAACTTGGATTTAATTTTATAATAGGTGATACATCCTACATTGCACAATGTACATGGTAAAGAGTATAAAACGAGTTTTGTTGTCACGAGTATAATACTTGTATTCGTTGTATGATATACATGGAGAATAGAGAAAATACCGACTATTTGTCTTCATCTTTTGAAAATTGTATTAAAAGACAATGTTTTTTCTGGCTCTTTGTATATATTTATATACGATATCCAGCGTCTAGGATGTAGGATCTAGAAATTCAAGAATCTAGATTGGAGAATCCAGAAGTGTGTGCTGCTAATAATGAGGACAGGAGTAAAAAACAACTTTTCTGTGTAGCGGAAGGAATACAGAGTAGTGAAAAAACAACATATCCACTTCATATGGGACTCATTTCATTTTACGAGATGACCAAATTTGGATTTGGCTTCATCTAGACTGTGGATTCTAGAATTTAGAATGTAGGAGCGAAAGAAGTACCATCCAAAATGTGGGATTAGGTTGGTTGTTCAATTACGATGAGTATTGGATCTAAATCTAATAAACTATCAGACATTGGTACGTGATTCCACACGTGGATGGGGAAACGTGGAGCAAACTCCCTAGCACACGCCATGTTCCATTCCAATGTACACATATATAACACTATTATTGCGTTGTACATGTCATGTCATGTAGTCTGGAGTCTGGAGTCTGGAGCCTTGAGTTTCTTGAGTTCCTACAGATTCTAGATTCTAGATTCTAGATTCTAGATGCTATAAGAGAGAGGTGGAAGAAAATGAAGAAAAAAAGAGGAAATTTCCTCAAGTCTTGCTGGATCAGTCTGCGGAAACCTGCTCAGAATTTTTGACGAGATTCAACTTCCAGATTATTATTGCTATTATTATTACTACTACTATCATTGTCAATGACATTATAGCAAGTACCAAGTAGGAAGATACTGATTTGGACGCTGTAAATGAGGTTGTACTGGGATTAAACACTCAAACTCTTATATCGAGATATCGAGTCCTTGCATTTAGCTCGCTTCCTCTCTTTTCCGGTAGTCATCGAGTGTTCAAACAATGGCAAATGTGATTGAAGCAAAAGAAAATGTCATTCACACATGACACAAGAGAGAATAAGACAAGAGTGGTAGATTGTAGAGTGTATATTGTAGAGTGTAGAGTCATGTGCTTTGTACTTTGTACTGTGATATATTGATGAAAAAGCTTGTCAAAAAGTGCCAAACATCAATTTGTTTTTAAACCAATATTTTTTGTTTCAAAACTGTAGAACAACTCTGTTGAAAACTTGTTAACATTGAAAATTGAAATACTGCAGATGAGATTTTATCCTTTTATCATAAACTGAATACAATTCAGCAAAAATAACACCATTTCAAATATTTATATTATATTATATTATGTTATATAACCAACAATTTTTTAGACTGTGCTTTCACTGCTGACTATTGACTATTGTCTAAAATCTTAGAGATATGAACCTCATGTAAAAAAATATTTAGCAACTTGGTACAAAAAATATTGGTTTGGTACATACAACATACACAATACACAGCATGAAAGATTAAAGTACGTTGGTTGTTGGTTGAAAAAGGAACATACCATAACATTTAGTATTCGCACGGCGTAAAAGTAAAAAGGGGCCAAAGTTGTGTTGTGTACTGTATTATATTGTACTCAGTGTGTAATGTGTAGTGTACAAGTGAGCATTGGACAAGCGTGTGTGCATGCAATAGAATACAATAGAATACAATATACAATACAAAATACAATATCTGCAAAAACTTTTGCCAAAAACGAAATCAACAAGAGCCAACAGTACAATGGAAAACTTTTGTTTACCTTGTATTATTTACACTAATCCCGTTGTCCTATTTTTTCCTGTTCTTTTCCTTCTTTTCCCATTCTCCTTATTTTTCTAGTCAATATTTGTGACTTGAACTTGGTTGTAGGTTGGAGTAAACGAGAGGACACACACGAAGACACGAAGGATACTGCAGCATTTACAATATACAACATGTCATGTAGACCATACTTTTGGTCTCGTTTTTGATTTTATTATGCATATCTAAAATCTATGTTTAGCCTTTTCGTGCCTCTGTTTACAATTTTCAAGCTAAATGCCCACGTATTTGACCGGAAAAGCTGAATTTTTTTAATATACACACTGTACATTGATATATCTGTTTATTGCATATTTCCAACGCAACCAATTCAGCTTTTCCGATCTTCCAATTTTCCAGTCATTTATGTTCTATGTATAGTGTATAACGTATAGCGTGTAGTGTGTATTTCATATACATTATACATAGAAATTTACGAATTAAATGGCTTTTCTTCTCTTCTTCAGCGTTCAAAGTACATGTACAATGTACAACAACCAAGAATACCTAATCACTAATCTTATAAAAGAGTCTTTAGTTTTGGTTACTACTCAATACTCAACTTTTGAAGTAAGCCGTAGTAATTTTCCTTTAACCAGACACTATATTTGTCGACACTACAGCCGATTCCAAATAACTACACTAGTTCAAGATTCAAGCCACAAGACTTGAGTCTCGAGACAAGGAAAAGTTGTGTACAGTTCATGTGACGTGTGTCACGTTACATGGGAAATGGATTCATGATGAATGCGTGTTCCTGTTGTCTTCCACGATCCATGAACCTACCATCATTTTCAAACTTTCTCTTCCACTGTCTTTCTCATTTTTCATCTCGGTCAAAACTACACAGCTCAAAACTCGTAGCATGCCATGCGTAATCTAATTTGAGATACAAAACACAAGTGTCCTATCCAAAAGACCATCCACAAAACACAAAATAAAGGGAATGGACTTGTGCGTCAAACCGTAGACAAAAGACAAAACAAGTAAGTATTGTGTACACTGTACACTTTTGACTATATACTTTGATGAGAATTATGAATGTTCTTTCTAGTTCTCATTTCCACGCAGTTGATAAAGTTAATGAAATGATTTTGATCCTCCATGTTCCGTACTCACTGCTCACAGTCCGGAGTCCGTGAACATGAACCGGGTTTGAAATCCTGTACACTTACACTTACAGTGTACGGTGTACGGTGTATTAATGAGTGAGTGTGAGTATGAAGAGGAAAATGAGGATGAGGATAAGCACATTTAATCTAGAGGCTAGAGAACCGTTTAAAGTAAAAATGTAAAATGTACCATGTACAATGTACAATGTACAGTCCACATATTCAGATTTAGTTTTAAATTGCCCAGGGCAATGACATGGTTCTCTCGTCTCTCGCCTATCCCTTCGCCATGCTCCTTTTCATCTCCCGTCTTTCATCATATACTTCTCGTGGTTTTCACAGGGTAGTTGCCGTCATTGCCTCGCCAAATCAAAGTACAGTGTAAGTAGAACTTTGAAGGTAGAGAGTAGACACTAGACACTAGACACTAGACAGTATTACATATGAGATATGAGAGACAGGGAATTCTATCATAATCATGTCTTTGGTGAGTAAGAATTATGACAAAGCTGAGGAGAAAGAGAGGCGCAGGGCAGGACAACTACATCGACTGACTGATGAACTACATCGTCAGTTCTACATGAATTATTAATTTGATAACGTGGGCAGAGTACGTTGGACGTTGTACGTGTAGTTGAGCAAGATAAAATTAATCCTATTACTGTGAGTTCTCGCCTTTGGTTACACCACCACAACTTACAACTTTTACTGATGCTTGCGTCCTGTGTCTTGTGTCTTGAGTCTTGTTTCCTTTGTCACATCATAATACAAAACACATAATATACAAGTTACACTTCTACAGCTTAATACTCATCCATCTACTTTTCTCCATGCTCCATTCTCCGCTCCGATAGTACGATACGTAGATACTAGATACTCGATTAGTCGAAAGTCTACAGTGAGCTTAAATAAAGCATAACGGGGGAAGTGGAAGAGAATTCATGTGTACAACACATAACCACAGGCGCTGTTCTCGAGTTCTCGAGTTCTCATGTGAACAATTACTTGATATTTTCCATCAAAACTGAAAACGGAAAACTTTTTACACTCCATTCTCCACTCCCCCTTTCTCTAATCGACACGGTACAAATATATGTGTATGAATGATAAATTTTCAGTTGAACCCGGCAAAAAGGCTACGAAAAATCTCAACGTCTCTTCAATTTCAACTTGTCGCCTATTTTTATTCTAATTAAAAGAAAGTCAACTCGTTTAATGATTAAAGACACAAAGAGAAATCTCAAGTATGAAGAAAATTAGAGATACTGATTTGAAAAATCATAACTGATTAATAACAACTTTGGACTTTAAACTTTGAACTTTGAGCCCTTGTCAAAATGGCAAGGGTCATCAGTCATAACAGATTCACACTATCAATTATCAATCATCAGACGTACGCTGAAAGGATGGTGATTGGTAGTTGGCTCATGTTGGAAGTTTGCAACCTGGACCCAAATTGACATCGATTTTGACATTGACAAACAGTCGAATCACGGATAATATGGATAACCAAATAACCAAACTGTGTATGCACAACAGCCACATTTCATTAAAATATAGTACATCGTACATCGTACACCACGAAGAAGCTGTTAGCCGTTAGTCCATATAAGTAGTATTAAGTATGGGACAGGAGCATAGTATTGTAGAAGAAAATTATCCTACGTTGCGGTATTTTTCTCTGTCCATAGTACAGAGTCCAGAGTTTCTAGAATGTAGAATATGCAGCGGAATTTTTATTTTCCAGAGACAAGCATGCGTCTGTAGTCTGTAGTCTGTAATAAGTAATACGGAATCCGTGTTCTGCATACACCCCTGTCTGTAGTCTGTACAACATGTTGAACAGCGTCCGGAAAAGTACCGGATCGGTAGACTGTCGACTGTCGATATTTTAACAAACGTGCTAGTGTACTTGTACATTATTATATATTTTCATGAGCTCTCTTCCCTCTGTATGGAGTATGGAGTATGGAGTACGGAATATGGTGTAGGAATTACGTATTACGTATTACGAATGTGTGTTGTATGCATGGATTATGAATACATTGGATGTATAATGAATATCGCCATTTCCACTGCCATTTATCTATAAAATATATAATATTGTACGGCATTGAACATACTATTGTAATACATGTAATTTACAATCCAATGTACATAATATATCTGCTTTTGCTTTACATGCGATCGAATGGCTCTCATAATCCAATTCGTATCCGTAGTTCTTTTCATTCTTAGGAATTGATCAAAGCACACTATACATTCTCGAAATTCTATAGCCTATTCTCCATACTCTGTACTTCTATCTCTATCTCTAAATGGTAGAATGAACAAGGACACATCTCATTAAACTGTGGCTTTGTATTCTGTTCCCACTAAATACATTTTGGATTCGGATATTGATCCAACTTTCTATCTACTATCTACTCGTCCCTCATCATCAAAGAACAAAAAGATATCCAGGATTATGCACACAGCACATACATTTTAAAGGGCACATTATGTATATTGTGTACTTTGGATTTTACACGTGAAGCGTGAAGCATCAGATTTCAGAACTGCTAGTTTTATTTTTGCATAGAGCATAGAGCACCGATTCACCGAGCTGAATAAAATGTAAAATGTATGTTTCTAGTTTCTAGTTTCTAGGAAAGGAAATTCAATGCTTCTACAGTTAGCATTCTGCATTCTTCATGCACGGCGATTGAGCATTGAGCTCTGGGTATTGGGTATCGGGTATTGACCTCGGAATATGCAACATCACTCGTGAAAATAATACAGTAATGATTCATGGTTTTGATTTTTGATACCTTTTGTTTTTGATTTAAAATTTTAAGTGGGAATATAAATTTTGCCAAAGAGAAAACTACCTTCATTTTACAAGGTACAAGGTATTCAGTATTCACTATAACTTGAAATGACAGATGACAAAAACAACCAAAACGTTCGAGTGTTGAGAAAATTTCAAGGGTAAAAGAGCGAGAAAATCAATTGTTCTCGGTTTTATTCGGATATGACTTAATACTTGATCCATCCTTATTTGTATAAAATCGTACATGCATATCAGTCAGTAAAAAAGAGTACAGTTTCACAAAACCAAATCCCACCACAAACATGTCTGCTAAATGCACATGCATATTCAATTCTTACGGGAGAGCTTAGGTTCTGCTTGATATTTTTCAGATAAAACTAGCTCGAATCTCGAATGGAACTGAACAAGGCAGAACGAATTTCACATTATTGTCAAACACAAAATAAGTTCCAACACGGAAGCTTGGGATCAGTCTGGATCAGCCCGACCTAAAAATGTGTCG